>JAJIBD010032364.1:0-108749 GCA_021461705.1 Cryptotis parvus
GAGTTACTCATAGATCTGTTCTCAGTGTTGACTCCTGGAAGTGTTCAAGGGTCATATGTGGTGCTAGGAATTGAACTAGGGTTGGTTGCATACAAAGCAAGTACCTGACCTGCCTTTACAATCTCTTAACTTTTTATGTAAAAAGTTTACAAAAAACTTTTTAAGGATATGAAATATCTTTAGGCTTAAACAAAGCAGTATAACACAGAAGTTCATATTTTTGATACAGCTTTCTTACTGTGTGTGCTCCTCTTTTCCATCTGTAAAACTAGGATAATCTATGGCTGGTGAGATAGGATAGAAGGCAGGGTGTTTGCCTTGCATACAGCTGACCTGGGTTCGATCCCTAGCATCCCCAAATAGTCCCCTGAGCATTGCCAGAAGTAACTCCAGAATGCAGAGCCAGGAATAAGTACTGAGCATTGCCAACTATGACCCAAAAGCAAAATACAAACAAAAAAAACTAGGATAACCTAATGGTAATATTTAGCAATTTAGTAATATTCAGCAGTTTTTAATACTTGTTAAGTCTTACTTCATGTCTTTAATTCTATGCTCTTTTGCACTTCTTTTTAAATTGCCCTCAAAAACAAGAAAATTATAACATGTTTACCTATAAGTGACATAAAAAGATCCCTAAAATACTGATTACTGTAAAAATACAAGGCATTCTTACATTACATCTACTTTTTTTAGTAGTCATTTGACATATATTTTAGCGAGCACCAATTTTATGCTAGATGTTGTTATACAATATATAAATAAAGAGTTGAATTAGAATACTGTCTATCCCTGCATCATGTAGTAATTCACAAACCATGAGAGGGAGGAGGGAAATTTGGACTTGAATACCTAAGCATATGAGATCAAAACTATGCGAATTAATGCCACAAGATGGAAGAAAGAAATACTGTTCAAACATGAGAAAAGGGGAGGTTTAATTTTTTGCATAGGATAATCTGAAAATAAAGAATTTATGAGTGTCAATATCTTCTCTTGTCTTTGGAAAGATACACAGAAAGTTTATTAGGTAGATCATTCTGAAATTGTTCAGAAGGTATGTGTAAAGGGCAAAGCACATCTGTGGGCTAGTATCAAAAGCCCGAGGGTACAAGTTCATACACAAACATCTATACATGTATGCACATACATAGCAGCATAATACATACACAGGGCAATGTGAAACTTAAGTGCAAATTCAGCATAATATGTGGAAGAATCTGGGTGAATTTCCTTGACAGACAATAGGAATCCATTGGTGAAATTTCAGAGTGTAAAACTATGTTTAACAGGTTATACAGTGAAATTTGGCAAGCATGATTAATAAGTATCTAGAAGATCCTAGACAGAATAGAACTAATTAGGAAGTTTCTTTGACAGCTTATAAAGAAAATAAAAAATACATCTCTTGGGAAAGGGAATTTGTTAGGGCTGCAAAAAAATATTGTGGAAGGGAAATCAATAAAATATAGGAACTAGTAGGAAGAGGAAGTTACTTGTGACACAGACAGGCTCACAAAATTTCTGGAAGCACAACAGTGTTTGAGAAGAAAGCAATGGAAGATTGGCACAGACAGAACATTGTTACTGGAGAAAATGGGCTAAGGGGTAAAGAGGCAGCAAAGTGTAAAATGTCTCCCCCGTGTAGTAAAAGGGAAATGAAAGAGAAGGAATTACTGTTTTGCCAAGTAATGAGCTGGGAGCATAATGATTCAGAGACAGAACTTTGAAGCCAAATCTTCTGAGCCCAGACTTTACTCCTGTGACTTACTGGTTATGTGACTGCAAAGTAAGTGTTCAGACTCTCAGTCTCACTCCTCTTATCAGTGAAACAAGAATGCATAATAGTATCTCCTCTAAGAGTTGAATATTGTCTTTCATTATAAATTGCACATAACTTTCTGCTCTCATTAGAGTAAAATTGGGACTTGTGTTGCAATGTAGGGGACTTGTACATTGCAATTCTACTTGCAATGCAGAAGAAACTTATTAATACATTAATTTGATTAAACTGCTTCAAAGAAGGGTCTATACAAGATTGAGATCTAGATAGGAAAGGTACAAACTAATCAAAACTAGCCAAACCCCTACCTGCCAAAGTGATTCACATGGCAAACAAATAATATACACAAAAACGCAAGTAAGAAAGCCATACACCTGTCTAGGGAAAGGAACAGGAATCAGAAAGAGGGTGTAGAGTGATAAAGGAGTGAGGCAAAGCTCAGTGAAGAACCATTTGTGCCTGCACTGACTAAAAAGAGAATGAAACAAAAGCAAAGACATGTAGAGATCTGTGAAAAGAGATTCGAGGCAGTGAGAATAGCAGGCGGGAAGCTAAGGTGGAATGAGAAGAGGCCTTGGAGTGGCGATGAGTTCAGAGGAAGTGAGAGGGCCAGAGCGATTGTACAGCAGCTATGGCACTTGCTTAGCATGTGGCCCAGTTGCCTTGGCTCTCCAGCATCCCACATGATCTGCGAGTGCTGCCAGGGGTGATTTCTGAGTGCAGAGCCAGAAGCAACCCCTGAGCAATACTTGGTTTGGCCCCAAAGCCAAAAACCAAAAGTAAGAAAGAGTAAGTGAGCAGAGGTGAAGTTAGTTCAGACACTGTCAGAACTTGGATCATGTGATACCTGGTGGAGTGTAGTAAAATAATTATAATAAATTGGATGTTGTTTTACTTTCATGGAAAACCAAGAGGAGTTACATGATTTAATATATATATTAATATATATATATATATCTATATTTATCCCTATATATAACCCTATATGTAGGGATATCTAGGATATATGTATATATGCATATATATGGAAAGTCTTCTGTATACACAATTTACCCTAAAGTCAAGAGTAGTTTCAAGCTGTGGATAAATAAGACCTTTCCTAGTCTCTGACTCCAAGAACAGAGGAATTTTGTGTCTGTCTCTGTGTCTTTGTCTTTGACTCTGTGTCTCTGTAAAAGACACAGAGAAAGAAGAGCCAATAGGCCAGGAGGAAAATCATTACTTGGTCTTACAAGTCAGTGATAAGGAGCAGAACATGAGAAGCTCTGGCAAAGCTCTGTTCTGAGTATCTGAAAAGTGACAATTCATCAATCTTGACTATCACTGTCAATGGATACAATGAAGAGGGCTGAAAATCACATTAAAAACAAGAAAGATTAGAAAGAAGGTAAAAGGATCTCTAAGCAACTTTTAAAGGAAATTTATAGAAAAGTTAGAAAAAATGTTTTAGGTAGAGAAGGAAGTGGTATCTAGTACTCTAAAACAGGTGCTTTAAGAGGAATCACAGCAGAATGCCTGGAAGCTTTTAAAAAAAATTTTTTATTATACCATCGTGAGACATACAATTACAAAGAGTGTTCATAATTGGTTCTTGGTAATACAGTATTCCAGCACCCATCCCTCCACCAGTGCCCCATTTCCACCACCAATGTACTCCCCACCCCCTCCCGCCCACCCTCAGGCTGCCTCAATAGCAGGTAGCCCCAGTCTCCTCTCTTTCTCTCTCTGTCTCTCTCTGTCTCTGCATCTCTCTCCCTCTTCTTTTTCCACATTGTGGCTAGCCCTGCAGATATTTAGAGTTTATCACTTAAGTCTCTTTGTGTATATTCAATGGTGAGTTTTAATCTGCCATTAGCATTCCCCACACTTAGTAAAACACTGGTATCTATTTATATCCTATTAATGAATGCAGTCATTCTATATCTGTTCTTTTTCTTCTGACTAATTTCACTCTGGAAGCTTTTTGGGGATATCTGTAATTGTGGAAACCAGATAATGCAGGAGAGTGAGCAATCACTACAGACGAGTCCCTGAGTGGTTGAGGAGAAATGGGAACAAGGGAAAAGATCTGGTCTTAGCCCAGACAGATCAACATAAAGTTGAAGGAAGGATAAGAATACCCAGTCCCCATTTGCTTCCTTTGGTGCTTTTCTTTTTTTAGTGGCATAAGAAGCAAGAACATCCATTGAGTTGGGAGAGGAGAGAGGTGTTGAAAGGTTGAGAGTAGAGAGAGAATAGGTAGAAAGTATTCATTCTTTAACAGTGGTTTTCAACCTTTTTATTACTGTATATTGGCAGTTGAAAATCCATTAATTAAGCAGCAATAACTTTTCACCCAAAGGACATAAATATATTCAGTCTAGTACTGAGCTTAAGCAGTTTAAAGCCATTACTATTGAATAAGACAATGAATGACTAAAGAAATTCTAACTACATCATGGTCACCCTAGATTTGTGGGCATAAATTCCTGGTAAGTAAGTTATGTGTTTTTCTTCAGTTGGTTGTTAGGGTATGTGTAAGAGTTAGCATAAGAGAGCCAAAGTTGATAATTTTTTTTCAGGTGAATATGAAGAGGAAAAAAGGGTCAAGGGAAAAGAGGGTACTGGGATGAAATTATAAATGACGATGTGTTCTAAGCTGAGTCTGGAGGGGAAATGAGGCCCAGAGGCAGAGGACAGACAATGGAAAGGTGGCAGAGTTAATGTCCTCGGAGGTCAGAACAAAATTGAAGAATTGTTGGCAAGGGGCTACTAAAATAAGTGAGCAGGAAAGCAATAATGTGATAGAAAAGCGATGATAGAAATGAATATTTGTAGAGGGTGCAATGATTGGTTTAGTCTATAATATAGAATTGATGAATTGGGGGAGGGAAGGTAATACTCTGATTGAAGGTATCACACAGGAGCCAATGACTAGGGCATGAGATGAATTATCGGGACAGAATTATACTTTCTAAGACTGATCATAGATATAATTGGATGGGAAGTGATCCAAGTTGCTAATATCATTAGTGGATTTGGGCGGGAGGCTTTAGCAAGTGGGTACTGATCCACCTCTGTCCACACTCATTTCAGGGTGCTAGGTTACTTTAGCCTGCTAGTTGGACCTCTTAAAAAAGTTTATAAATAATTCTTTAAACAACTTCCTAAATCTGTAGGCACCAGTTTGCCAATAGAAACACTACATGGCTCTGTAGGACAGATATAATTAAATTCTCTACATTTAAGTTTTAAACAGCAATTAGATTTATGATTTCTAAATATATGATATATTTGAGTCACTGTCCACTTACCCAGAAAATGCAGAGGAAACATATGCTTGGGTGATTTGACACAGACAAGGAGAGAACGTGCTTCATTTCTCCCCCTGCGGAACCAATCTTTACTCACCAGGGTTGTTGGACTGGACATCCATTGGAATCATAAGCTTGGCCCCTAGTGGCTCTCCGTGCGGCCAGTGATCGCTCCAGAGTGGACATGGAGCTTCCCGCTTCTTCTGTATCCTGCCCTAAAAGGAAAGATGAAGCATGGTCTGTGAAGTTCCCTTCAGTGGTGCAGCACTGTCGGCATTCTGAGGCCTTTTTCTCTTGAGATTTTCAGAATATTTACTTTCTTTTACCCAGTCAACATGGTCTCATTGTATAAACACTGATAGAATTTACCGAGAACTTCCTCACCTGGAAACAATCATTGCTTATATTCCATTTTTAAGAATGTCTGCCTATGAATGGAAATGGTAGGTTGAATATGTTTAATTTCCAAAAGTGGCATTATACCATGAAACTATTTTATAATATATTTAAGAAAATAAGATAAACATCTTTATCAACAAATGTCAGGAATATAGTATTTAAAGTTCCATAACCACAGTGTATGCAACTACTACTTAAGGTACAAGACATTGAATCTTATTATAAAAATATAAGATATAAATTATATTCTTCAAAAATAAGGCTATATATAGTTCTATAATTCGTTAGCATTATGCTCTAACCAACTATGCTTACCAGCCAGCTTGTATTTCTATAATTTATCATAATTTCATGATATACTATGAAATGTATCATTAAAAAATATGTGGAATTGTAATTATTAAAACATAACTGATCCAGTCCATTTCAGCATTAAAAACACGCTGAAAAGAACACTAAAGTTCCAAGCAGAAGGCATCATGTAATTTTACTTATAAATATGCATATAAAGCAGTGTGCATACATAAATATTTTCTTTGCTTATATATGTATATTTATATATACTTGTATAGAAAAATGCATGCATATTCATAAATTATGATTATACAAATATCATAAAAGTTTTGAGAATGTTCTCCATTGAAAAAGGAATTTTTGGGGCAGGATGATCAATTTATTCTTTATTCTTTTTATACTATTCCATGACTTTTAAACTATTTTTATTATTTTAAAAATCATATTTTATATTTTTATTTAAATTGTAGCTAATAAAACACTAAGTTAAAATAACACTGGGAAAACCTTCCACATAACCAAAATAATAGTTTCAGCCTAAATTTGAATGCATCCAGACATACCCACATACACAGATATATATATATATATATATATATATATACATACACACACACACACACACAAGAACTAAATTAGACAACAAGACTGTAAGTCACAATTTCTTTGGCACTCCTAAAAGAAAGCACAAGTTAAAATTTCCTGTAAATACAAAAAAAAAATTCCAGTTGAGCGACTACTCAGGAAGCTATCCAAAGACATTGCAGAAAGCTGAATATTAAAAATCTCCATAAAAGGGAGAAATAGGCAAGGAAGTGTCTAAGATTGATCTAAGACATGAAACACAAAGGGAAAATTCCATACCAATAGTAAAATATTTAGTTTTCTAGTAGAACCACAACTCTTAAAAGTGCATTCATTGTTCATTAAAATGGAATTTATTCTGTTTGACCAGACCCCATGAAACACAGTGTAATGTGGAGTATATAGCCAATGCATTTTTTTAAATTGAATCACTGTGAGATACATAATTATAAAGCTGTTCATGATTGGGTTTCAGTCATACTATATTCCAACACCTTCTCCTTCACCAGAACACATTTCCCACCACCAACGTCACCAGTTTACTTCCAGCCTCTACCTTGAGCCTGCATCTATAGCAGACACTTTATTTCTCTCTCTTTTGGGGCATTATGGTTTACAATACTGGTAATGAAACTTTATCATGATGTCCACTTACCGACTTTCAGCACTCCGTCTTGTCCAGCATGATCGTCTCCAACTATCGTTGTCATAGTTGAACCTTCTCTATTCTAACTGCCCCTCCCGCTCCTCCACCCCCAAGCTCCTTGTGGCAACCTCCCAACTGTAGACTAGTCCTGGTCCTTGTCTCTGATGTCCTTGAGTACTCATCTCATGCAATGATTTCATATATCCCACAAGTGAGTGCAGTCATTCTATGTCTTGAGTGCTCCCCTTGGTTAAATAAGTCCAAAATTAGACCTAGAGTTCTTAAATTAGGCCCTTAAATTAAACCATGTATCCTCTTAAAGAAAACAGCTCTCACCTGAAGCTGTACTTCCAGTACTTATTAAGAGACATCAAAATGATTCTGGCTGCCCCAAACATCACATCAGCATGTGAAAGTTCAAAGAAGTTAAGGAGTTAAGAGGGAGGAGTCCTTGAAATGATTGAGAAAACCTTTGAAGGCTGAGAGGCAGCTCTATGTTCTCTTCTGTGTGAGGAGGAACATGGCTGCAAAAATAAACACCTACAAAATGTGCCTGCCCGAAAACAAAACTCTGCTTTTCTGTCATTTCCCAAGAAGATTTAAGAAAAGGTGTAACCCATCTAGTAGTCCTAAGGAAAGGGTAATAGTTAATTTAAATTTTAGGTTGTAGTTTTTAATGGAACAGTATGTTAATGTACTAAATGAGGGTGATAGAAAAAGTTGGACATCTGTGTAGATGATTTGTTTTTCATTCAGGCAACTGAAATATTTCCATTTTGTTAAAAAGAATACACTACCCACATTTCTAATGAACATGAGTAAACAGACTTTTATTTTGTCTGTGATTACTTGGTTATCTCAATACTTGTAAAAATTTTATGCTTTTTTATTCCTTTTTGGGTCACCCCTGGTAATGCTCAGGGGCTACTCCTGGCTCTGTACTCAGGATTTACTCCTGGCAGTGCTCAAGGGACCACATGAGATGCTGGGGAATCGAACCTGGGTGGGCCACGTGCAAGGCAAAAGCCTTACCCGCTGTGCTATCACTCTGGTCCCAGAATTTTAAAACTATGAGATCCCACAGAATGAAGTATTTTAAAACTAATTTCTTTCTTTCTTCTTTTTTTTTGCTTTTGGGTCACACCCGGCTATGCTCAGGGGTTACTCCTGGCTCTGCACTCAGGAACTACTCCTGGGGTGCTTGGGAAACCATATGGGACACCGGGGATCCAACCCGGCTGGCATGGGCCAGCCGCATGCAAAGGCAAATGCACTACCCGCTGGGCTATCGCTCCGGCCCCTGCAACTAATTTGTAAATTCACTGTTACCCTAGAAATGGATTGTTTTCCACAATTCATTAAGCAGTGAGTTCTTTTTCCTCATATCAATTTGTAGATCAATGGCTTCTTGAGAAAGAGTCCCTCAAGCGTGGCTAGTTTGGTAGAATGAGTAGAACGAGAGACAATTTAGGAGTCAAGGTGCTACCTTGCATGAGACAAGCCCTAGTTTGACCTCCGTATGACAAAGAGCCTCTGAACACTGTCATACTGATCACCATCAGATGGAGGCCCATGGCCCCTCCCCTCACTGTCCCTCCTCCCTCCCCCTCCCAATGAAACTAAGGTAATGACGATAATGATCATAGAATGCATGAGGATAACTAGTGATGACCCCTGGCAATAAAGGAAAATTAATAGAATAGCCAATGGGATCATACCTCAGTTGGCCCTGATATCATATCTTAAGAGCAAGGAACTGTGAAAAAATTAAAATCAACTTTTAAGTATCCAGAGACTAAGACAGTGAAAAAAATACATTGTCTTGAACCAACTTTTGTTTAAGATTTAAGAAACAGCAATTTATCCACGTATCACATTTCAATACTTTGCAATTGTATTACAACTTCTTAGAAGCTTTGAACATTGCAAGTCTATAAGGCAAACAGCAAGATAAAGAAATGGAAATATGACTCATAAATCAACCTTTTATGTGAGATTATTTTAACTATTGGTACTTGACCTGAAAATTGTGACAAAAGATCCCTTCCTAAAAGAAGGAGCAGAGAACTCCCTTGTGGGGTGTAGAATGGGAGGTCCAGAAAAGAGAATTACCTGAATGGGAGGTGCTTTTGCTACCCAGTTGGGTTTCTGATTGGCTGTGACTCGCTGGTGTGAGGTCTTGACAACTCTGGATAGGGAGAGTCCCTTCCTGCCTGGTCAGGGCCTGATGGCTTCTCGATATTTTTCATCTCCATTTCCTCATGATGGATCCAAAGATCAGGGGGCCGGAGATCCTTCTGGCTCCCCTTCCTCTTGCCAACACTGTGGGTGGCTCGTTTCCTGTAGAACAAAATGGAAGGCAAACATGAGAACCTCTGTTCAATGGTCCTTCCTACTTTTGTCAGTCAATTCAAGTTAGAAACAGGAAGGGAAATAGAAATGCTCCAGGAGGAAATCTTCCCAATCCAGGAATTGGCAGACTTATCTTCTCCCCTGAGCTTTACCACATTATAAGAGCCATGGAGCCAAATCCCCAGAGCCTCAGCTGCCTGCCAGCAATAGTCTTACTACAACTCCCCCGCTGCAAATTCAAGCACAAGGTGACAAAGTGTAAGACTGAGCCGTATGCCAATCTGTGGAGGTAGGCAGAAGGTACCTGGCTGCAGCATCTGTTTAGCAGATCAAAGGAGGGTTGCTTGGAAAGGGCAAATAGAAATAATAAGGCCAGGATCTGTGCCAACAGTCAAGACTGGGTCTTAGAAGAAAGTCTACACCACAGCTGTGCAAGTTAATGTGCAGTTTGGGAATCTTGCTATTTGAAGACAAAAGACAGTCTGAGCATATTTGGAAAAGAATAAAGCATTTTGCCGGGAGTCGCCAAGTGTCTGGATACAAAGCAGTAAGACTCATCCTTTGCAAAAGAAATGCGGCTTGGAAGTGTGCTTCAAATGTCTCTTACTGTCTGCAATAAGATTTTAGGATGCAAACAGTTGTCTGAGGAGCAAAAAAACAATCATCCAAAAAGCTACATGCACACTTCTGCTCATTTCTGTGCGTTTCACAATAGCCAAAGTATGGAAAAAACAAACGTGCCAATGACAAACAAGTAAAGATGTACATATACATGAAAGGATATGTTCAGCTAGAAAAGAACCATGATGTAACCTTTTTGTGGAAACGTGAATGGAAGTGGTGCTCTAGCGCCTGAAATCGGTCGGGGAAAAACAAATGCTAGATGGTTTCACTCTAATCTATGGGGTATGAAGAAACAAAGCCCAGGGACTGACAAAGTGAAATGAAAATAGAACTGCAGTTGGCCTCTGCAGAACTGTGTCCCCAAGGGGGAAGGAGAGTGTTAAAGGATGGAACCAAGGACTGGAGTAAAGGAATATCGTTAACCAGCGCGGTGTGTAGCATGATAACATACATTTTCAAGCAGTGCAAACTGTACACTAAGTCTTGCAAGTCAATATAATCTCAATTTAGAAGATCAAAAATGACTGTAGACCTAGGACAGAGGTTTAGGCATTTGCCTGGCATGCAGCTGACCTGATTTAATCCTGAACATAGTAACACAAGGTATGCTCAAAACCAGCCCCCACAATGTAGAAATTTAAGTATTTTTTTTTTCAGAGGTGGTCTCTTCTTAGGAGTACTGAGATTCAAACGTTTCCTGCATGCTAAATAAATTTGCATAATGTGTGCCTTTCATCATTGCTTATGGTAGGCTCAGTAAACTAGGGCTTGAAGACCAAATCTTCCAACTGCCAATAAAAGTTTTATCTTCCAAAAAAAGTTTTTTTAAAAGCTTTTAATAGGGGCGGAGTGATAGCCCAGCGAGTAGGGCGTTTGCCTTGCACACAGCCGGCTCATGCTGGCCTGGGTTCGATCCCAGGCATCCCATATGGTTCCCCTGAGCACCGCCAGGGAGTAATTCCTGAGTGCAGAGCCAGGAGTAGCCCCTGAGCATTGCCGGGTGTGACCCAAAAAGCAAAAAAAAAAAAAAAAAAAAAGCTTTTAATAGATTTATTTAAAACTTATTCATTTCTTACTGAAGCATGAAGCATGTTGAGTAGTTGCAGCAAAGACCTTGTGGTCCACACAATTTTTTAGTTTGGCAATTTTCTCAAAAAATTTCAATGTCTGCTCTACAGCTCCATGATTTTTTTTGAAGCTTTCCATTGTAGATTCTGTTGCCTTTAAAATCATAATGTCTTTTCTAAGGCAAAACTAAGACAGTTAAAACCTAACCTTTGCCGGGAAGACAGGAGAAAATATATTTGTCTAACTTTCCCCCACTAATAATGAATAGCTAATTTAAAAAATAAGAAAAGAAAAAGAAAAACCTGCTTTCACATGATCAGTTAATCTTTGATAAAGGTGCAAAGAGTCCAAACTGGAGTAAGGAAAGCCTCTTCAACAAGTGGTGCTGGGAAAACTGGACAGCTACATGTAAAAAAATGAATTTGGACCTGTGTCTAACACCTTGCACAAAAAATCAGATCAAAATGGATTAAAGATCTCAATGTCAGACCTGAATCCATAAAGTACGTTGAAGAAAATATAGGAAACCCTCCACGACATCGATGCTAAAGACATCTTCAAAGGTGAAACACCATTAACAAAGCAACTAGAAGAAAATATCAATATATGGGACTACATGAAACTGAAGAGCTTTGCACCTCGAAAGAAACAGTGACCAAGATAGAAAGACAGTCGACAGAATGGGAAAGAATATTCACCCAATACCCATCTGATAAGGGGTTAATATCCAGGATATATCAGGCACTGGTACAAATACATAAGAAAAAACAGCCAACCCCATTAGAAAATGGGGGGAGGAGATGAACAGAAACTTTGACAAGGAAGAAATCTGAATGGCCAAAAGGCATATGAGAAAATGCTCATCATCACTAATCATCAGAGAGATGCAAATCAAAACAACAATGAGATATCACCTCACACCACAGAGAATGGCCCATATCCAAAAGGGTAAAAGCAACAAGTGCTGGCGTGGATGTGGGGAAAAGGGGACTCTCATACACTGTTGGTGGGAATGTCGACTTGTACAACCTTTCTGGAAAACAATATGGACATTCCTCCAAAGACTAGGAAATTGAGCTCCCCCTTTGACCCAGCCATACCGCTCTTGGGAATATACCCTGGAAAGCCAAAAAACACACAGCGGAAACACAATCTGCACTTTTATTTTCATAGCAGCACTATTCACAATAGCCAGAACCTGGAAACAACCAGTATGCCCGAGAACTGATGACTGGATAAAGAAACTGTGGTACATCTACACAATGGAATACTATGCAGCTGTCAGAAAAAAATGAAGTTATGAAATTTTGCTATAAATGGATGGATATGTGTTGGAGGACATGTTCAGCTAATCTGGGAGTTTTGTTGTTTTGCTCACTCCCAGCTTAATCTTATTTAAGCCAATGTTCATTCTAATGAGATCTCTCTTCTATGTAAACACTGCTAGAGGGTGTGGCACTTACAGAAGTCACCTTGATTGAATAACTTCTGACTTATACATCTACTAAGACTTCTATGTTTTCCTAGATTGGGCACAGCTCCTGTTTATACCCACTGCACCCAACGTGGGACAGTTAGAATTTACCAGGAGACTACCACCCTGGCTGCGCTGAGACTAAAGGTAGACTATAGGAAGGATCATACTAGTTTGCTCTAAGCAGGCGAGTATGACCCTTTCAGTACATGAGAACAAGATACTCAGAATCACCCTGGTGCAGATAATAATAAGGACCTTGTGGGTACCATCTAGATTACATGAAGCTCATGAAGTTAAGATGTATTACTTTATATCAGCCCTCTCTCTCTCCAGTGTTTTACATAAGAGATAATCTAGGGATTAGTCCTTGGTGTAACCTTTGTTTATACCCTACAATAGGGTGTGGCACTACACTCTGTTTAGGGTTCTTTGTTGGCATGACAACCTCCCGATTGGGTTACTTTTGGTGTATATAAGGGGCTGACTTGAGGCCCCTTCACCTTTTGCCTTTTGGTTCCTCAGCCTTCAGCTTTTGGCTCCTGTGGCTTTTGGCTTTTGGCTTTTGGCCTTCTTCCTTGTGGGATCTCTCTCCTTGTGAGCGTTCATTCCCCTTGGAAGCTTTTACACGTGGTGGTCGCCATCTTGGCCTACATGTGGCTGGGGTTCTAGCCTGGAATCCTAAGCATCGGGTTTTTCCTTTTCTGATTTGTATGCCTGAACCTGTGATAAGTAAAGCCTTTTAAAACCGCATCGGATTCCTGAGTGTTCATCCATTCCTCGCTGGCTTCGGAGGTAGAAGGGAACTCGCTTCCCGGCACTGTCGGGGACCCGGCGGAGCACCCCGACAGATATGGAAAGAATCATGTTGAGTGAAATTAGTCAGAAGGAAGGAGAGAGACATAGAATGACTGCATTTATTTGCATGACATAAATATACTAGGTGATCTTACCGAAAGTGGAAATTACCACAAGCGTGTGGGAGTCAGAGGTTGGTTTAGATAGAGAAGGGAACATGTGTGAATAAATGTCTAAAGTTCTGATGCTAACATAGAACTGAGCATTAAATACAGATAAAAAAATGCAAATGATGGCTTCTAAGTGTACGTAGTGCACTTAGAAGTGTACAATGTGTGGGAGAAGCAGGAGAGAGAGAGGGAGAGGAGAGGAGATAAAGAACCTGCCATTTAGGCAGGATGTGGGAGGGGGAGGGGAATTGGGGACATGGGTGGTGGCTGGGGGCACTGGTGGAGGACGGGGTGCTGGAACACTGTGTGGCCCGAAACCCCCCAAGCGTGAACAGCATTAGTGTATATCTCACGGTGGTATAATAAAATGTTAAAAAAAATCATAAAAAACTTCAAAAAAAAAGTTATTTAAGAATTTAAAAATAGAACTATTACTACACCCGTTTTGAGGTTCAAATATTGTTTGACATATATTTGCTAAATTGTTCTTTAAAATTACATTGTAAATTGTGGAAAGTCTATTACCACATAGAACTTAGCATTAAATACAGGCAAAAAAGTAAACATGATAACCTCTAAGTATATGTATTACAATTCACAATATGTAAGAGAAGAGGAAGAGAGAAAGAGAGAGAGAGAGAAAGAGAAAGAGAGAAAAGAGATGGAGAACCTGCCACAGAGGCACACTAGGGGAGGGGGGGGGAATCAGGAACATTGGTGATGGGAAGTGGGCACTGGTGAAGGGATGAGTGCTGAAACACTGTATGGCCTGAAATCCAAACATGAACATTTTTGTAATTGTTTAAAACATAAAATTAAAAAAATAAAAAAAAAAAAAACCTGCTTTCATGGTGGGGGAAATGGTTCACGTGACTCCTGGTGGAAACTGCAATTGTGCTAGGCCATGAAATGTAGCTTCACTGTCCCAATTATTGCACGTGAACCTGCGCGCAGTAGGTGATTCATGCATTCTTAATGGGGTCATCTGGCAAAATTTCCATTTGCATTCATTTTTATCTTTCTTTAAACATCTTGGCAATTGGGGCCAAAGCGATAGCATAGCCAGTAAGGGCAAATTTGCCTTGCATGTGGCAGACTTGGGTTCAATCCCTGCCATCCCATATGGTTCCCCTAGCACCTCCAGGAGTAATTCCTGAGTGTAGAGCCAAGGAGGAGCCCCTGAGTATTGCCAGGTATGACCCAAGAAGCAAAAAAATAAATAAATAAACATCTTGACAAGAATATGAGACAAAGAACCACACATTTATTATCTATCTAGTAGCTTTGTAGACAGATAATGCCATTCTTCTGCTTGATATTTTCTTTCCTACTTTCATTTTGCCAAATTTCCAGCAGCAACCCTAGACTGACTTCAGACAATGGTCTGCAGCAAGCCCTAGATCATGTTCTTACGCTGAAGATAATCATTTCCAGTTAACCATTCATTCCCCTGCCCTTCACTTGCCTGTGGGCATCTAGTTTGCAGCTCATAAACTCTTCTTTATGGAATCTACTCTTTATGCAATTAACTTCTTAGAAGCCTGTAGAAACTAGTTTACAGTTCATATAACCATCCTTGATGTAATCTACTATTAATGTAATTAACTTCAGAGAAAATTCTGTATCATCATCAGACTCAAAGACTTCAGTCTGTTGTCTAAGAAATCAAAGTGTTACAGAACTTGAATTTGTGTTTATATGACTGCAAATAGAAAAATACTAGGCCCTAGACCAAGAAGAGGTCAATTATCATAATCACTTTAAATAATCTACTATTAACAAATTTATCAAGCAATTTTGAAAACTATAGGTAAATTATTACCCTGATTTCCCCTTGCTTACATTATTCTAAATGAATGTTCCCCAAACTCCATCTTCAAGCATCCTCAAAGATAGTTTATTTTAAAAGTTTCAAACCTGTTTGAGGCAGAAGAGTTTACTATGTTGTGATAAATAACAACCATCAGGAGAAGAATTATTATTCCTGATAAAATACATAAGCAATACTTGATGGATTTTAGTCATAACCAAACTTCTCATCCACCTTGCACTCCAGTCAACTTAAAGCTGTCTAAACTGACCATATTTCGGATTTGTGCTTATTGTATTCTGTTTCAAAACCAACCAAACAAACGCTTTGGATTCACAGGTCTCATCAAGAAAGGCTTTTAAATGTGTCTCTACCTTCTTGATGTCCATTCAAGTTAGCAATGAAACTGACATGAACTCATAACTAAATTGTCTAAAATTTTTGTTAAAAATTGCAGTAACAGCTGGGATTTTGGCCTTATCTCCAACTGCTGATTCTGACTTTCTGACACAATGACAGATACCCACTGAGGTCTCAAATTTCTCTGTCTCACCATCAAAATTTGAAATCTTCAAATTTTATATGCAGAAGAATCTAGAGTAGTGGATCCTGAGAAATAGCCCTGGGATCAGTGGCAATAGCATGACCTAGGAATGACCTAGGAACTTGTCAGCAGGCATTCTCCAACCCAAACCTTTGGACTCAGAAACTCGGATGTGAGCAGAGCAATCCGTTTTAACAGCCCTTCTGGGAAATCTGATGCACCAAAAGTTTGACAACCACTGCCTCTGCCTCAGTGAATTGTTTGGTGTTCCTTATTTTCATAATTTAAGACTAGGTTATTTTTTATTAGATATAGAATATTGTATATGTTTATCTCTCCCTGAGACACATTTTTCCAATGCACCTCTCCTCATAAGATCTTCTGATCACTTTTAGGTTAATGTAACAATATCTAACTAATATTTCTCCCTCTCTCTCTGTGACACTTACCATATATTCATCTATCATTGCGGGCCACATTATTTACAGAAGTTGATTAGTTTCCTTTTAGTGATAGGGGAGAAGGATTTTGTTTTCACTGCTCAAACATTGTGCATTGTTTATAAGATTTTTAAACATTTATTTATTTAGTTATATTTACAAATATAATTATTTAAAGAATTATGCCATGTTATATGAATACGAAAGTAGGTGAGACATTGGGAGCTTAATAAATGAGTTGAACTGGCATGACAACGGGAAATTTCTAAATGTCTGGAGTAAGAAACATCATTGCAATGTGGCAAATAGTAAAGGAAAAAAAGTAGAGACCACTAACATCAAAGGACTTTCTCCAACAGAACAATTTTGATTAATATTGGCAACTCAGTATGGAATTGAAGAGTTTCAGTTTGTATTGAAGGTTAATCTGGTTTGTTACTTAGGATAATGAATATCACAAAGTGATAACTTGAACTGAAAAATAATATTTCACTATTAACATGAAAGCATCTCTTCTGAGTTTCTTCTCTGATTCCCTACCAGATTATCAATTTCTCTTTTATTTTTTGTTTTGGGGCCACACCCAACTGTGCTCATGATTTACACCTAGCTCTGTGCTCAGGTATCATTTTTTGATAGTTTTATGTTGTTTATTTTCATTTTTTGCAGAGCTTTCCCTTTAGTAATTCTTTTTTTTTTTAGTATTTTATTATACCACCATGAGATATACAAATAAAAGATATACAATTAAAAAGTTCATGTTTGGGTTTTGGTCATACAGTGTTCAGGCACCCGTCCCTCCACCAGTGCCCATCTCCCACCACCAACATCCCGGTTCCCTCCCCTTCCCCAGCCCACCTCCATGGCAGGTTCTTTATTTCTTTCCCTTTCTCTCTCTTTCTCTTTTCCTTCCCCTCCAGACTATGGATTACAGAACATACATTAAAAGGTTGTCATATGTATCCCCCTGCCTCTATTTAATGCTCAGTTCCAGGTTGGCACTAGTACCCTTGACAATTATAGGCACCCTGTTCCATTTTCTGTCTTACCTAACCTCCTGACTCCCACACGTTTGGGATAATTTCCACTTTTTGACAAGACCTCCTGATATATGTTTCACTTGACCTTGAATATTGGTATCATAATATGTACATATATATTTATGCCATGCAAATAAATGCAGTCATTCTGTATCTGTTTCTCTCCTTCAGGTATCATTTTTATGCTCAAGGGATCATACGTTACGCCAGGGATTGAACCAAGGTTGGCCACATGCAAGGAAAGAGGTGCAGTGGGAGTTATGCAGTACTGGGGATCAAACTCAGGCCTTAAAGAGATAGAGACAGTACAATAGTTTAAAGCCTTGCATGAAGTTGACCTAGGTTCAATCCCTGTCACCACATTTGGTCCCCTGAGCATCTACAGAATTGATCACTGAACACAGAATCAGGAGTAAGCCCTGAGCATAGACACATGTGGCCAGCCTCACCCCTCAGGAAAAAAAAAATTAAACTACGGTCTTGTACATGAGGTCATGTATTCTACTACTGAAGCCATCAATCAGGCCCTCTTTAATATTTTGAATCATTTAATATTTTCAATTATTTGGACAAGGATAAGAACCAATGATGCTTTAGTATTTATTCAAGGTTCTGCCCTTGGCATTTCTAAAATACTATCATCTCACAAATTCTTTTGGTACATTGCAATAAGACTCTGCTTAGGCATTCTCTGAAATTCAAGTTAACTACAATAGGCAGATAAATAGTCCTGTGCTAAATTATCCCAGTGTGATGGAGGATGAAGACGGGAAACTTCCCCAGGGTAAGGTGAAGGAAAGCTTCAAAAAGGAAGGAGTGTTGTACTTAGTGTGTGAAATGATTTCAAGCAAACTAGAAAAATGTATTTCTATTATTCCGTTTACACTTTTACACTGGAAAATGCAAATGTTTCCCCTGCTGCTTCCATACAAATCTTCCTCAAGGGTAATTATGGCCTCTTAATTCTCTATAATGATCATTTCATACTACTAACTGCTATTAAAATAAAAACAAATAAACTTGTATTGCAAACTCTAGGAAAATTTGCTCTAGATAAGAACATTTTAAAATAATAAGAATGCTAGAAAATTGATCATTTGTAAAGAGTACTAATATAACTAAGGTACAATAAATTTCATTTTAGAGTTGATACAGCTGATCCTCAGTACTAAAAGTAATTAATTTTTACTAATTAATTAAATCAATTAATTGAAATTAATTAAAATTGCTTAATGTTTTAATGTGTGATAATATTTAAAAGTTGCTATGTACATGTCAAAGCATTTAGGATATTTATTCATCCTCAGAGGTTAACCTTGAAATATCTTTATGTATTTAAATTTGATATATTTATATAAGTGGTTGATCATTTTCACAAATATTAGAAATATGATGACCCTTGTATTTGGATGTTCAGAATATTCTCAGCGTCAAATATTTTACCTCCAATAGCTACAGGCATGCTCTAAGTTATAAATATTCTGCATTTTCACAAGGATAATGCTGTTATTTGTTTAAAACTAAGAAAAAAACACCAATTTATTTTTATGAAATATATTTTAATCTACTATGATATATAATCTCACTAACTCACATATGTAAAGGGAGATCCTTACAAGGAAGTTAAAAAAGATTTATAGATAACTAAAAACACTAAAAAATTATTTTGTTTCATATTCAAAGTTAAATGTTGTCATATGATCCTAAAATATAATACTATCCCTGGGGAATTTCAATGTCTTAAAAGTAGAGGGGATGATAAAAGGCATTAACTTCTACACTTTGTTTGAGGGAGTAACATTCAGATTATTACCACTTACCTTCAATTTAAAACCATTTATTTAAGAAGGATCAGAACTAGAACTTGACTTCTCAGATCTATTATTGTATGCCTCATTTCTATTATTATATTATCTCATTGTTAAGTATATAAAATAAATATACATATATGATGAAGTGCCTAAAATTCATAATTATTTAAATAAAATATTACAAGTAGTACACAAAAATCTATTTATATGTGCTTTAGGACCCTCTAAAAAGGCACAAAAAAATTTTACATCTCTAGCACTCTGGCTGAAGAGATGAGAAATTAAGGAACATGTTTCTTATTTCACCTTATCAATTACATTAAATTTCCATTTTTCTAAGAGCCCTATAAAGTACACTGCTTCCATTTCAGATTGGAATTGATTTTGCTTCCATTTGTATTTTTTTAAAGAGCTCAATGATGGTGATACCAGGCTGAGGGTTTCTTAATAAAATCAAGAAAAGCAAAATTAAGTCTCAGATATATCCTAAAGAGGACATTTTTTCTTTTTCTCTGTTTTTCCCTGTTTCCTTACCCACAGATAACAGATGAAAGCCAATGAATCTGTTACTGATGAAACATATACAATCATATTATGAAAATATGCTAAATAAATATTGAGACTTCAGAGTGGGGTGAAGAATACCAAAGCCAACCTGGCAGTAACGCACAAGCTATAAATTCACTTTCTTTGGGTTTTCAGTCAATTGTCACTTGTCACTTGTCTTCCCGTTGTTTATTGATGTGCTCAAGCGGGCGCCAGTAACATCTCCATTGGGAATGAGGTTCATTATTGTTACTGTTTCTGGCATATCAAATACACCACCGGTAGCTATTAGTCAATTGTGGAATGATTAATTTTTCTATTCACTCCCTAAATAAACAAGGGCAGGGGTTACATCAGTGGTGCTCTGGAGTTACATCTAGTCTGTGCTCAGGGATCACTTTGGGCTGCTCAGGATCAGATCAGGGTCAGCTGTGAGAAAAGGGAGTGCCTGTGCTCCGGGCCTCATTTCCTGATCTTAAGAAGAAATTAGACCCAGGGCGAGGCCTCTGTATTTCTAAATAACGCCTTCAAGCTTGTACTAAAGTGTTTACTGTGAGGTTTAAGACAATGTATTTCTCAAAACACCACCAAATCCCACTTTTGCACACTGACATATGGATTTTGTAAGAAAACAAAATCCATATAGGAATATGCAGTTCTTTGGAACAGTACAACCTTAAACATTTTACTCAAAATGAAAATAATGAATTATAATGCCCCATTTCTGATGACTTAGTTAATTAAACTTTGTAAATGCAAACATAATTTCAAAAACTAGCATGAGATATTAAAATAAATTTCCCATTATCTGATATTCCTGTTATCTGCCATTGTGGTTATCTGAAACTTCCTCAGCCAGCCTCAGACACACACACTATTGTGAACCACTCCTATCCAAGAGTGTACAACCCCTTGAGAATGCACTAATACAATTTTTTTTTTGTTTTTTGTTTGGGGCAACACTTTGTGGTCTCAGGGCTTACTTCTGGCTGTGTGTTCAGGGATCATTGCTGGCAGGGCTCAGAGGATAATTGGGTTACTGGGGGTAGAAATACGGTCAACTGCGCGCAAGGCAAATTCTCTACAGCTCTACTATCTCTCTGGTTCTGGACCAAGAGATTTCTAAATGCTCAGTTATTTCCACCCAATGGAACTAAATTTAGAGAACTAAATTTAGAGAACTAAATGCCCAGTTCTCTAAAAAAAAATCTATGGGTGATTATGATTTCCCAGAATGCTTACACACAAGACCTGTCTGGGGAAGCTCACTCCGTTTGATCTCTTGTTGCGGCATACTGGAACACTCTCCTCAGCTTTATGACAATACCACCTCAAAAACACAGCCAGATATAATATCTGTAATTCCATATGAAACAATGAATGTGAAGACTGCATCTATATCCCACTGTCACTTTCTTCATGTATGATTCCTGTACAGTGAGTCTAAAACCTTCATAATGCTGGAAGATGTGCAAGGCATCAACAAAGAAGGACATAAGAGTTTTCAAACAAAAAGACAGGGGATTAAAAAGATTAGAGAAAAAATTACTTTCTAGAGAATATTTCCTAGCAATGTGTAGTACGCAGTTGTCAAATCAACCATCCATCAGATTTTTAAAGTTAGAATCATGCATGAGTACATTAAAGAAAAAAGTCAAGGGAAAAGCCAATTATAAAAAACACGGTGAGAGCGTAAACTTGGAAAAATGAAGCAAACTTTATCAGGCTGGATTTCAAATGTGCTTGTAAAGCAAAGAACAATGATAAGATTCTTACTGAATCCCATAACTGGTAGACCTAGGTTGAAATGTTTCACATAGGATGTTGGTGGAAAGAATAAACTGATTTAAACAACCTTTGTGTTCTAAGATTTGTACTTTGCTGTGTAATTTCCCAGGGCTACATGATAGTAAATACTAAAAATCTCAAAAATTGCAATTTCTCAGAATCTACCAGAGTCATGAAATCAGAAACACTTTGAATTTCTAAAATCTCTTCAAGCCATTGGGTCCAAATAAACATCCATAGCATTATAACTATATTAAGTTTCATGTGCTAAATTGTCATTCATACATCAAGCATTGATTAAATGCCTGTAGGTTTCTCTATCAAAATGATTAATATTTTTAGAGGAACACAGATCCCTAATATTTATAAGTAATGGCAGTATCATCAGTAGATAGGATAGTGAGAAATCCATTTTCTACACAACGTCTGCCCTCACTTGAAAGGAAGCATCTGATCCAGGGAGCAAAATTAAACAGATATGCAAAATGAATCTCCTGATAGGTTTTACTTTTATTCCTATAAGTTTAGTCCTCACCCCCTGAAATTTAGGACCTAGAATGTCCAAAGGGTCCATGTCTGCCCAGATCCTGAGAAAAGGTACATGCATGTTATAAGAAAGCACAGGAAGAGAGACATTAGAAATAGAATTCAAAAGAATGAATATCATGCCCAGCAATGGCTTCTCTTCCCTGGAACCAGCTGTTACCTACTTTCTCTGCTGGGCTGAAGAGCGCCGGGTGCAAATCACAGCCGCTGCCGCCACCACCAGCACTGTGATGATGCCAATGGTGACCACGATGATCACAAGCAGATTGCTGTTCTTCTGAGGAGTGGCGCCGTGTGGGGGTGCATCTGGCCAATGGGTGGCTCTGGGGATATATAGGCAAATGGAGATCGGGTTAGGGAGATGTGTTTCCATGTTTATCAAGCCACACTGAGGTGATGAGAATTCCTATTTTTTCTCAGGGAAATCCTGAGACTGTGGAAAAACAATGAAAAATGAGAATGATCTAAATCATATATGCAGCACAACTGAGAAATATATTCATGCAAAAACTTGCATAGGAAGGAACAATCATAGCAGTATTATAGAGAGTACCCAATAGGAGGTAACACCCAAATTTCCATTGACTGGTGAAAAGATTCTTTAATGTGGTGTATTCATAGATTATTACTTGGGTATAGAAAGAAATGTAGTATATGCTATAACATGCATGTACCATAAAGATGATATGCTAAGTGAAGGAAGGCAGATATTAAAGGTAATATATAACATGGTTTCATTGAGTAACAATGAGTAACAATGAGTAACAATTCTAGACCTCATTCCGGAATGGATTGAGGCTCTTTATGTTCCTGGAGCAAGCAGATGCCCTTGGGCTCTACTAGCATGAGACAGAACATATGGAGATGTTACTGGGGCCCGCTCGAGCAAATCGACGATGAACAGGAAGACAGTGACAGTGGTTTCATTGAAATGAATATTCAGAGGAAGCAAATGTATACAGATAGAAATAAATTAGCTTTTGTCTCTAGATGAGGGAGGAGTAAATGGGTGCTTTTGGGGTTACTGGAAAATTGCCAGAGTTAGTGATGAAGATGGCATGACCTTCTAAACATACTAAATTTCATTGAATTGGGCATTTTGAAAGGATGGATCTATGTTATTTTAATTATATCACAATTAAAAGTTAAGTTGCATATTAAGAAGAAAACGGGTGTGAAAGAAGAATGCTTACTTGCACAAAAAAATTTCAGTGTGACAAAAACCAGAGATTGTGTTTATGAGAAAATATCACTTGATGGTGTGCAAAGCAAGCTGACACAGTTACTCACAATTGACTTCATTCCTCATAAACAGCTGTCTATAAAGTGCACTTAATATTCTGCCTGCCAATAATCTATTAATCCCTCAAAACATCAGCCACTGACTTTGGAAAGCGTCATAAAATCCCACATATGAGTATTTTTTTACTTTGCAACTGTGCCTCAGAGAAAATGGTTTGGGATAAAAAATTGCATAATAAGCCATTTTAGATCATTTGTTTATATAAAAAATAACTAGAAGGGTCAGGGCAACAGTGGCTGGGAGCTTGTCTTGCTTGAGGCTTACCCAGATTCAATATCTGGAATCCCACATGATCCCCTGGTCCACCGCCAGGAGTGATCCCTGAGTGCAGAGCCATGAGTCAAGTCCTGAGCACAGCTCGGTGCTCAAAATAAAACCAAAACCAAAATAAATAAATAAATAGATTTGAACCATGACTAATAGCCATTTACATTATACTTAAACCCTCAATTAGAATCAATTAGAAATACTCTGTTCTATATTATGTCATTGCAAGTCATTATCAATATTATTTATAAATTAATTTAGAGAGTTGACTAAAGCTGTGAGTTCAGATTTTTTTAAGATCTGAGTTTGAATGTTTTTTCATAATAGCTTCTACTAATTTTCTATATGCAGGCAAAATATTTGCAATGCTTCCATACCCATGCCAGTATCTATAAAACTGAAATAGGGCTGGAGCGATAGCACACTAGGGAGGGTGTCCGCCTTGCATGCAGCTGACCTAGGTTCAATGGCTCTTATATAGTCCCCTGAGCACTGCTAGGCAGGACTAATTCCTGAGTGCAAAGCCAGGAGTAACCCCTGAGCATCACCAGGTATGACCCAAAAGCAAAAAAAAAAAAAAAAAAAATTCTTATTTTACAAACCAATGATCAAAATTACAAATACATATAGTATATATGTATATATATATATAAAGTACCTCATGAGTGATATGCAGCGACTCCTTATATCATTATTATATAAAGTACTAATACATTGCCCAATTTCATAATTTAGTATACTATTTTAAGGTACACTTAAAAACTATATAATTTAAAAAATAGTGCTTGATATATAGCTAATCTAGCTGCTTCTTACAAAGTAACATAACAGTACAGTGTTTGCCTCAACACTCTTAGCAAACTAACTAAAACATGCTTTATGAAGTAAAACTCACTGTCTTCACAGTATCACTGTCTTCCCGTTCATCATTGATTTGCTTAAGCGGGCACCAGTAACATCTCCATATGACCTGTCTCATGCTAGTAGAGTCCAAGGGCACCTGCTTGCTCCAGGAACATAAAGAGCCTCAAACCATTCCATCAGGTCATGGGAATGAGGTCTATAATTGTTACTGGTATTTGGCATATCAAATATGACACGGGTAGCTTGCCAGGTTCTGCCATGCGGGTAGCATACTCTTGTAGTCATCTCTAAATCCAGCATTTAATCACGCATGTGGCCGTGCGAGCCGGGCAGTAATAGGCTCTTCTGCTGGGTGGAGTTCTACAAAAGGGAAGTCTGGATGTGGAAAATGGAGGCCCTCATGGAGTGGGGGGGTTCGTCTGGCTTGTTGTGAGGCTCTGCTGGGGTGGCGGGCCAAGGCTAGAACCTGCCATCCCTCCCGGGCACCTCATGAGCAGCTGGGCACAGGGAGAGCCAGTAGCAGCTCTGCTCCATGTCTGTGAGATAAATAAGTAAAACTCATTTATCTTAAATATTCTGATTCATTATTATCAGAAAATAATAAGTATTTCTTAGATAACTTGCATCTTATAGAGAAAATCCATCAGAATTCTTTAAAGAGCATATTCTGTTCAAAGAATCTGATTAGAAATGAAAGGAATGAGATTCCCTTGAAGTGATTTTTACATTTACTACAAAGGAATAGGGAAAGTAATGAAAGGTCAGAACTTTCTGTATCATAGTTTTACTTACAATTTAAAAAGTCATTTTACAGTAGTATCTCAATATGCCCTTTCTCAGCTTAATAAATTAGTTGATTGGAATAAATTAACCTTTTATGTGAGCGCTTGCAATGGAGATAGAGATCTCGTAGACTTTTTATAAGCATGATGTACTTTTTTAACAATTCACCATTTGGACAAAATCATTAGACATAGAAAGCAATACTTCTTCTGAATATTTTGGAAAACACTGTTAAGTAGATTTTTTTCAACTTTTTATTTTTTTTTATCCAGGGAAGCCAGAAATAATGACTGGGCCATGCTGAGTATTAGTGAGATTAATATTGATAGAATTTGCCTCAGAAAGATCAGGTTTAGGAGGATTCCCTTTATAAATTTTTGATTCCATTCCTTTATGGCTTCCTAATAAAAGTTCCCATCAGCTTAAAATTTAGTATTCAAGACCTGTCATTAATTTTTCAATTTTCTCAATTCTCAGACTGAATAATCAGAGTAGCAGGCATTGTCAGAGCACTTAAGTAAATCAAGTGTAGTGGCATTCTGATACAGTTAATCTTTGTTATTTGTGGTAGCTGTGCTCTATAAAGTTACTAAAAACACTGAATTTGGTAATACTGCTCATTGCTTAGAGGAAATACATTAGGTTTCTATGTGCCTCTAGTCACTCTTCTACCAAGCAATCAATATATAACCTTGTTTATATGTATTTCTGTTTAAACATGCCTTATTAAATATATAAGGTTGATTCATTAGTATTGAACTCACAGTGAACAGCACTCATGCCTGAGTGAAACTTAATTAGCACACATATTTTTCTGTAAGGCACATCACAGTCTTTTTCCTCAGGAACACAAGGTAGCAAGCACTTCAGCCCCACCTCTTAGTGCCTGAAACCAACCCATGAACAACAAAAGATAGAAATGTGAAAGACGGGCATGAAATTTTCCCCAGAAAGGATACTTGTTTATAGACAAGAGGGGAGCCAAAACAGAAAATCATCATCCTTGGTCTATCAGCAGAGTTCATAAGCATGGGATGTCTCAAATATCTTTTCTGCACAAGACAATCACCATAAAGCCAAACACATATTGATTTGGAAGTGACAAATTCATTTCAGTAGGGAGGTGAATTTTCAGATGCAGAATCTGTAAATATTGGTTATCAACTGTATATTAGATATATCAAAAGACTGTACCAAAGGATGAAAAAAAATTGGAGCGGAGCTAGAGTGATAGTACAGCATTCCACATATGGACCTCGAAGCCTGCCAGGAGTGAAGCCTGAGGAGAGAGTGAGGAGTCAACCCTGAGCATTGCTGAGTGTGACACTAACATAATCAAGCTCACAAATCAAATTAATGTAGCCGAGAGTTGTGGAAGGCAGCCTGATTGTGGAAGGGCAAGTGGAAATTTACCAGCAACCAGATTTCACAGATGAAGAAAAACAAATAATCATGAGGTAAAGGGTGTAGCATGTGGGTCACAGGCCCAGGAACAGAACCCTCATTACTAGACATTACGGTTTTGCTGAATCTCTTCCATCCAAGTGGCTTTTCTAAATTAAAGAAAAACAAAGTAGTCTGCTGTATCTATTCCTACTTTTGGGACATCCAGGTATCTGATATCTGAGTAATCAAGATAGATGCTTCTTAAAAACTGGAGAGAAGCAGAAATGATATCTCAAATTAGATGAGCACTCTATCCACTTATTTTTACCTGAAAAAATATTTTTTGAAACTAAATTTAATAGACACATACACATTTAATAACATGATGTGTCCAAAGTCTTAGTAACAAATATAAAACAAGTTTGTAAAATAATTTTTAATTTTCATGTTTTATAGACTTAACAAAAACATGCTTCTTATAACAAACCCTCAACATGATTTCAATAAACTCCTTAATGAGCCTGTACTGTGAACACTTAAACATCATGTAGAAAACAATGCCAAATTTAGAACCCCAGACTTGACAGCTGTATAGCTCAACCCACGTGGACCAGTCCATGGGGTTTCAGAGGACAGTATAAGGCTCGGCTCCTGGCCGAGACCAATATAGCTCCTAGGATTCGCAGACACGTGCGGGTTGGCCACGCTGGCCCAACTTGGAATGGAGATTTGGGTTCCTCCCCCCCATTCCTCCACCTCCATGTTAGTGGGTGTGGCTGTGGGCTCACAGTCTCCACAGCCAGCAATGCCAGACAAGAGACAGACCAGACCCACAGCTGCGCAGAGGCTTGTGGCCACTCTGTGGCCGCACGACAAACTTAGACAATAATGAAGGTTAGGACCAGGGCCTTCCCAGGATCTTTCGCATTCATACACTTTAATGATCATTGCAACAAACCGGGGAGGTTGATGGGGGAATAGGGAATTATAATGTCATACTAGAACTCACTACTGAATATACACATAGAGACTTATACATCATTAATATCTGTAGGGCAAGCCACAAAGTGTAAGAGAGGAGAGAGAGAAATACAGAGACAGAGAGAGAGAAAGAGAAAGAAAAGGTGCCTGCTATAAAGGCAGGCTGGGTTTGGGTGGGAGGGACTGTGGGGACATTGGTGGTGGGAATGGGGCACTGGAGGAGGGATGGGTGCTGGAATACTGTATGACAGAGACCCAATTATGAACATCCTTGCAATTGTATATCTCATGGTGGTATAATACAAATTTTAAAGAAAGAAAAAATCCAAGACTCTGGAATCTTATTTTGAGATTTGGGCTATTGTTTCACTAACAGACCAAATACTGTATATCATCAGTAGACAGGTGAACAACGTGAAATAAAACTAAAAATCTCAGTTCTGAGTGGAGAAAAAGAGCTAATGAAAGCTTCTAGTCAGGGGCTGAACTGTTCTTCTACAATCACTGCCCTCTCAGACTTTTGTTACTAGGTCATTAGAATAGTTGGAGCTTAGCGTATGTCTCAATAATTTCACAGGTCTTTGAATGAGCAGGAATTCATGTGGCATTAGAATCTCTCAGAGCATTTCCTCCTGAAATAAAGTGCTATGTGGTCAATCACTTAGAAGAGATCTCCCGATAATAGAGCTCAATGTTCCCTAAAATTAAGTATTAATCAGCATTATGGAGAAAAAAGATTCCTTGGCCAATTAAGTTGTAAAACATATTTCTTCCCTCAAATCTTGAATTTTTTTAACCATGCTAATGTGACCTATGCCTTGGCATGGAGCAGGAAGAGTAGAGAATGTGCACAACTGTTCTGGGAATATTTACACTGAGATCCACTTAGGTGCTGGGAATAGAATATTTAGATCAAAGAAAGGTCTTTGAAAGAATTATGCTAAGTGAAATTCAGAAAATAAAATCTATACTATAACCCTTATATGTTGTGTCAAAGAAAGATAAGCTCATAGATCAGGAATCAAAATAGTGATCGCTGGGACTAAGGATTAAAGAGAGAGATTGATAAAAAAGATACAAATTTCCAGTTTATGATAAATTCTAAGAATAAACAATATACGATATTATAATTGCTATCAGATTTTATATAACTGAAAGTTGCTAAGAGGAGATAACAAATGATTGTATAACAAATATAAAATATAATTGAGTATCATGATGGAGATATTAACTGATATTATATCGATAATCATTTTACAATATAAAAGCTTGTCAAATTATTTTTCAAAATGTATATGCCAAATATATCTCAGTAAAGCCAGGGAGAGTCTTGAAAAGATTCAAGCAGGCAAAGGAAAACAAAAACTGTATTAGATAAGAAGTACATACAGTTGTAATGTAGAGTTGGGTCTTCCATAACTAGTTGCGCCAAAAGTAGAAAACAAATTCTATATATTAAATGCCCTACCTTTCCGTACTTATAAGTACCGTCTCTTTCATGACAACATGAACAGAATGTCAGGTTTACTTCTCACCTGGGATAAGACAGAGTTATTAGAGGAAAGTTGTGAAAGCTCCATTTCCAATGTGAGAGCTATTTTACTCAAAGGCTGGCAAGGGAATCTTAGGTAGGCTGTGAAAACCACTTCAAAGTAGTGTTAACACCACCCTTGCATAGTTTCATAATAATTTGTTTGTTTCTTGTACACTGTGAGGGACAAGGACAATTTCCTAATTGCAATAATACAATTGTTTTCTACTCCTTTAACACTTAAAGAGAAAACATGATTGTTGATCTACAGAACTTTCCACCTCACTCAGAAATACTTACATCATGAAGCAAATAAATATAAAACTGTGTCTGTTGCTTTAAAGATAACTAGAGTTTATGTAGAAAGATGCAGTATCAGGATTGATTAGAGCAAGACTGAGGCTATGAAAAGCTTCATTCTGGAAATAACAGAGGTTACTGAAATACTGTTGGGAGCTTATTCCTCTTTCTTTTCAAAGAAATTGGGACATACCGTAGGCCTGGAACACTAGCATCAAAAAGATAAGTCCTAAAGTGTGATTAGAAAAGAAATAGGACCTAGTTGCTATAGGATCTTGTAGACCACAGTTATCCTATAAAGAGAAGCATACATTAAGTATCATAAGGAAGGTCTATCAGATTTGTGGTATGAACAGCTCTTCTTGCTATGTGGAGCGGAGTTGTAGAAGCCGAGACCAGTTAAGGAAGACAAGACTTCAATTGAGATGGTAGCAATGATCATCAAGCAAAGAGGACTGATATACAATATAGCTTGAAAATCAATGAATGAAGGGAATTTCATATGGGGAGAAAAAAATGTAGAAAGTGTTTCATAGAGTACTAAAAATTAGCTCAGCAGCTCAAAGTTTAAGATTAATCTGGGAATCTTAAAAATCATTGGAAACAGGTCTTGGCAGTAGTAAGAAAACCCTTTTGTGGTATAGCATTGGAGGGTCCATGACATTCTATTTATTTTGATTTGGGGTCCTTACCAAGAAATGTACAAGACTACTTCCAGTTTAGTGCTCAGGGTCATTCTCAGCGATGTTCAGGGAACCATGCAGTGTGGGGGTTCAACCAGACCTCCTGAATACAGAGCATGAGCTCAGCCTCTTGAGTTATCACTTTGACCTCTAGCTATCTTTCCATGGGGAAATAAGAGCCAAAAAAATTAGCTTTGGACTTTTGTATTTAGCTCTCTACAGTGTGCATTAAGGTGCCTGTCTTAAAGTTTACCAGTCTCAGAATGATTATTGAATGCAATTTGATCAGAACACTTACATATGCTTTGGTAAGATAAGTTAAAGTGTTCTGAGTTATGGGGTGAAAAAAAATCAAAGCTTTTTCAAGCATGGCCATTTTTCCATAAATACATAATACTCTAAATCAAGTCTTACAGACACCTACTATGATATTTAATATTAAAAATAATATTCATCTAATGATGCTTTATTAAAGTATAATTTTCAAATGCTTACATCAATAAATAATATCTTTATAGGGTTTGAAGATCTGTAAGTCAAAACCAAATATCTTAATCAAAATTACTAATTTTATAAATTATAGGAAAATCTACTAGCAAAAATAGATTCATGATTGTATTGAAGTATTCATTATTGTTTATCTTACTCATATAAACTACAAAATTGAATTTTTTTTAAATTTGAAGATTTTCCTTATGAACCATAATTTAAAATAGTATCACATCAACACATATTAGCTTTAATTCCACTTGCCATGAAAAAATAATTTAGGAAGCCTCTTAAGTTTCTTCAATTTAATTAAGGGCTTCCAACTAGAAGAGTGAACATGAACTATTCCTTTGTTTTCCTTTATTCAAATTCCAAGACAGCAATTTTAAAGGTGTGAGATATTGTAAGAGAAAATAAATGATCAGCAAGGCCTAAATTTGCAAGTGGTTAGAGTACCTGACTATAAGGCATTATTCTATTATGCTTTGAGAGATGTATGAAATGTTTATTGCTTATGAGGCCCAAATACTTTAATTTTAAAATGTTCTTGCTGGTGCAATTTACTTTGTAAAGGTGGGATGGAGCTGGAATTTTATCAGTCAGGATTTCATTTGTACATTTAATTGGAAAACAGACCCCCTTCTCCAGGTGTAAAACTTTAGCAGAATTTTAATTAGGAAGCTAGGGTTTTCTGATGCTCTTGCTGATTTGCTTGTAATAGCCTAGGCCAAAGTCGAATGACATATTTACCATCATTTATCTTTTCACAAAAAAAAATAGGAAGCAGATGATGTTTGCCTTCTATATCCATATTTCTCTGAGTTTATCAATTTAAAAATAACTAGCAAAGTGGCCTGTAATAATACTTTCTTCCAATAGGGATTCTAGAAATATTTCAGGCTTATTTCATCTGTTTAACATGAAGTAACTAAAACATCATTTAGTCATGTAGAAAATTGAGGCAGGGTAATGCCAATAATTCATGTAAATTGTTTTGAACTCCTGGATGCTACTAGTCCATATTACTTTCATGATTTTCTCTTAATAATATATATATGTATGTATATATCAAATCAAATTTAATTACAATTTTACTTCTCAATGGGAACCCTACATTAAATGGTAAAGCAAATAAATACAATGGTAAGCACTTCTCTCAACCCCTCTCATTCTCTTTAGTTCTGAATGAACTGCTGTCACTCTTCTGAAGTCTGACTCCTATGGGAAGTCTTGTTTTCTTCTTTGTTGATATCAAATTTGTGCTTGTTTTTCCACTCATGAGAACTAAATTTTTTTTCAGCAACTTGTCAAATGTTTAGACTGGATCCAAAGTTTGAGTGAGCAAATGCAATACGCATAAATATAGGGGTCCAATTAAATTAGAATGATTCCTAGTGGCCTATGCCTATGATTTAGTGATATCATATATACTCTGTGGTGGACAATCCAATCCTATTCTTATTTCTCATTCTTTAGCAATAAGAAATATTTCATATTGAAACAGGGTTCCCTATCTTAATTGTGAATTCTGGCAATTCTATCCAGAATAAAAGAGTAGTTTAGAATAGCCAGGTTAAGAGAGGGCAGTTTTTTGTTTGTGGCTTACATCTGCTCCACCTTTGGCACACAAAACCAGTGTTCAGGAGCCGTGGAAGCTAAGAGGAACATTTATTACTTCCAAGTACTCATACCAACTCCCTCTTTAATTTTCTAGTATTCTGTTTTTTCAGACAGTACTATTTTATTGTAAAAAGCATAGTCTCACGCCTTCAAGTAGGGAGGAATTCCAATCTGAGACTCCCCTGTAGAAAAAGTCTTTCAAAATTAGCTCTTCAGGATAATTCTAAAAAGAACAATGTTCATTCTTGGCATGCGCTCCAGGCCTAGAACTTCTCTCTCAGGGTATAAAACACGGCAATTATGTTTTCCCACACACCTCAACAATCTTCCTTAATGCTTCCTCATATCTCTGGGATTGTTCTCCCTCTTTTTCATTTTCCTGAGGTGGTTTTCCCTGCTTGTCCACAAAGAGGTAATTCTCCCTCTGCGTATTGCTCTTGCAGTAGTCTATTTGTCAATCTGTGTCCATAGCTTAGAGCAAGGGCCCTGCATATAATGAGGGCTTAGTAACATTTCTAAACAGTTTGAATGCATTAAGTGTGCTTGTCATATTACTGAGTCAGGGCAATATTTGAAGCAAGAGAATAAGATAATGAATTTAAAGTTTTCTTTTGTGGGAGAACTAGCTACTCATTTAATGAAATACACTCTTGATCTGTTTGTAATTCTCACACATCCTTCTCACCCTCCTGTTGTGATCCCCTGAACTGCCTCTTATGTACACTGAAGCCTATAGTATCAGAGTCGGGAACAAATGAAACAGGATATTTAAAACTAAAATACCTATATAAGACTGACATGTCATTTATTTTTTGCTTTTTGGGTCATACCTGGCAATGCTAGGGTTTTCTCCTGGCTCTGCACTCAAGAATTACTCCTGGCCAGTGCTCGGGGGACCATATGGGATGCCGGGAATCGAACCTGGGCTGCCATGGGTTGGTAAACGCCCTACCCACTGTGCTATCGCTCCGGCCCTAGATTGACATGTCATTAAATGAGAAGACGATCCTGTAGTAGAGATACTAAAACCTGCATAATAGAGATACTAGAATGTCATGAAGATTGCAACTACCAGGAGAAATATAATCATAGAGACAAAAAGCCAGAGAGATACAGAGAATCATGGATATAGTAAACAGGCTTGCTTACAATATGTTTAGATGTCTAAATATTAGAAATTATATTTGTCTGGTTAAGTAAGATTCATTCAGAGAAAAAGAGATTATGTTCAGCAGGTAGAAAACACAAATCAACAATTAAAAAATGTTCACCATATAACCAGAAGTGAGGAAATACTGAGTCTTTGACTGTAGAATCTGGTCCACTCAATGAATTTATGTATCTCCAAAAGGGAGATGTATGCGCTAGATTATCACATTCAATAATAATAACGTAATTAACATAAATTTTTCTAAATTTTGATTTAGCAAGTGACTTCTACATTGCAATTTTAACTTTTCATACGATTTTTTTTTTTGCTTTATTTGGGTCACACCCGACAATGCTCAGGGGTTTCTCCTGGCTCTGCACTCAGGAATTACTCCTGGTGGTGCTCGGGGACCATATGGGATGCCAAGATCGAACCTGGAATGGCATGGGTCGGCTGCGTGCAAGGCAAACGCCCTACCCACTGGACTATGGCTCCAGCCCAACTTTTCTTTTTTATTTTTTATTATACCACCGTGAGACATACAATTACAAAGGTGTTCATAATTGATTCTTGGTAGTACAGTATACCAGCACCCATCCCTCCATCAGTGCCCCATATCCACCACCAATGTACCCCACCCCCTCCCACTCACCCCCCAGGCTGCCTCAATAGCAGGTACCCCCGTTTCCTCTCTTTCTCTCTCTGTCTCTCTCTCTCTCTGTCTCTGCATCTCTCTCCCTCTTATTTTACACATTGTGGCTAGCCCTGCAGATATTTAGAGTTTATCACTTAAGTCTCTTTGTGTATATTCAATGGTGAGTTTTAGTCTGCCATTACCATTTCCCACACTCAAAACATTGGTAAAACATTGGTATCTATTTATATCCTATTAATGAATGCAGTCATTCTATATCTATCTTTTTCCTTCTGCTAATTTAACTCAGCATGATAGTCTCCATGTCCATCCATTTGCAGGTAAATTTCATAATTTCATCTTTTCTGACAGCTGCATAGTATTCCATAGTGTAGATGAACCACAGTTTCTTTAGCCAGTCTTCTGTTCTCGGGCATTTAGGTTGTTTCCAGATTCTAGCTATAGTGAATAGCGCAGAGATGAATAAAGAACAGATAGTGTTTCTGCTATGTGTTTTTCGGTCGCTCAGGTATATTCCCAGAAGTGCTATTGCTGGATCAAATGGGATCTCAATATCTAGTTTTTTGGAGGAATGCCCATATTCCAGCCCAACTTTTCATATGATTTTTTTATTTTTAAAGCGCAGTATCTTCCCAATATGATCTGAATAGAAACCAGGCATTCTACTGGCTCTCCCTGTGACCAGCCGCTCACAAGGCGTCCGGGAGGGATGGTGGGTTCTAGCCCTGGCCCACCATCCCAGCAGAGCCTCGCAACAAGCCAGACGACCCCCCCACTCCATGAGGGCCTCCATTTCCACATCCGGACTCTCTCTCGTCAGACCTCCACCCAGCAGACCAGCCTATCAGCGGGCCGCTTGCGGCCGCGCAGTTCATCAATAAATGCTGGACTTAGAGATGCCTACAAGAGTATGCTACCTGCATGGCAGAGCCTGGCAAGCTACCCGTGTTGTATTTGATATATATGCCAAATACCAGTAACAATTATAGACCTCATTCCGGAATGGATTGAGGCTCTTTATGTTCCTGGAGCGAGCAGATGCCTTGGGCTCTACTAGCATGAGACAGGACATATGGAGATGTTACTGGGGCCCGCTCAAGCAAATCGATGATGAACGGGAAGACAGTGATACAGTGATACAGTGATCTTCCCAATGGACATTTATCTATTAGTAATTCAATTTCTCATTAGAACCAAATGAAGTTACAGAGTTATACTGAGTTAGCTCTACAGAATCGAATATTATACAGTAGCAAAGATAAATGAAGGTGAGGTATATGTAAGCACATATATAAAAGAAAACCTACACATCAATGCAAATTTAAGTAGGATATATAGTACAATAACAAACTATAAAGTTAGAAACTTGTTAATATTTATACATTCATATTTCTTAAACCCCATGTTTGAAATATTAGTTATAACCTAATAGTAAATTGAGGAAATAGTGGAAAAAACACATGGAAATTCCGAGCTATAGAAGATATTTCAATTGCATGCCATTTTATATTTTTTTTGGGGGAGTCACACCTGGTGAAGGTCATGGGTTACTCCTGGCTCTGAACTCAGGAATTACTCCTTGCAGTGCTCAGGAGACCATACTGAATGCCAGGGATTGAGCCCGGTCAGTCACATGCAAGGCAAATGCCCTAACCACTGTGCTATCACTATGGGCCCTTATATGTTAATTTTGGAAGTGAGTATATATGATCATATTTATTTTGAATACATAAAACTCATTTTATTAAACCAAACATTTTATATCCTATTAAAGTAACATTCAAACACACATATCTCTAGCTATATCTGAGTATACATATAAACAGACACTCACATACGCAGCCCTATCCCTTAAGAGTTTGAATAATATTAGTCCATTCTCCAATAGTTCTATTTAAGTTGAAGACTAACTCTTAGAAAACAGCTCCAACACCAATCTGTTTCTTCCATACGGTTCTAGATAATATCTCATCTGGTCATCCTCAAAGCAGCAGATGAATGCTCCATTGGGATGTACAGAAATAAATATCTAATCTTGACTGTGAAATAATAGCAAGAAGGTGTAGGAGGACTTTGAAAAAGCAAACACAAGTCTCTAGGAAAAATTCCCAATAAAGTCAATTTCTGAAATTATGTTCTAAGTTATACATCTAATCTCTGGAACACAGTTCAATGCTTAAAAACATTTTAAATATAGTAATGCATTAAATTGAGATATTGTTCTTTATTTGGGGCATCAAGTGGGACACAGTCATGGAGCAGGACAATAAAGGCAGGAGGAGATATTGTCGCCACTGTATAGTTGGGGCTAAAGCTTGGTGACATACTTGGGATAACCATGCCCAGGGCCCACTCTTGCCCCAACTTCAATGGCAACTGGCATCCTGGTGAGTCCTCAAGGTTAAGTATCCTGCATTTGGCCAGCCCTGGAGCCCTAAGATAGAAATCCTGCCTCCTGATGGAATAAAGAACAGGACAGAGTGACCTTTACAGATGTGGCTCCATACATTGTGTGGGAGGACCGGGATGTACATGAAGAGACTGTATCAGAAGTAAGGTCACACAGCTTAGAATTTATAACCTCTTGGGAATGTGATGCTGAGTTTGAAGAGGCCACCTTCTGAGCAGAACATTTCTCTACAGGAACTGTCACAGGCCACCACCCTCAATGACATAAGTCTCCATAGAAGATTCACCTCTGTGAGGTGTGTGACCGGACTTGAGAGAAATTTCACACTTAACTGAGCACCATGCATGCATGGAGGGCAGAAACACTGAAGAACAGGGACACATGAGAAACATTTCTATTCCAGTGATGAACCTCACCAGAACAACATGCAGGAGAGAAACGTTTTGAAAGTAATGAGGATGAAGCCCCATTTGTGAAAGACTGCAAATGTACTTTGTGATGCCTACTTCCTGTGGGAGGCTAAGAAGGATTTCTGTGTTAGCTCAACATCCCTTCAGCATCGGATCCCATACCTCAGGGGTCAGTCAGCTAGGAAACAATGAATGTGGGGCAGCCGTACACTGGGAAAGCTCTTTACAAATAAGGAGAATGCACGAAAGACTTCAATTACCAATGCACTGATCTTCATGGCCAAAGAGTTCCCCTCAAGAAAGATGCGATGTGGCTATGGACAGAGGATGTGGAAAACCTTTTTAGCAAAAGCTATAGCCTCAGGCATTATTGGAAAGGAGAGCCCTGAGTGTGAGGAGTGCAAAACATCCTTTAAACAAAGCAGAGCTGAATTAATTCATACTCATAAACTCATCTCATGAGAGTGATGAACGTGGAAATCCAGTTCATTTAGCAGGAAATCCAACTTCAGTAAACATCACAGAATTCACACTGGACAAAAGTTATATGTGTAGACTAAATGTGGAAGCTGCTTTACTTTCTTGTCTATTCCCACAGAACTCCAGAGAGCTCCCTCTATCAAGGCTCTACAACTGTTTTGAATGTGGATGAAATCTTTGAATTGAAACTCCAGCCTCACGAAAACGTCAGACAGTTCTTAATGGCGAAAGACCATATTAGGCGCAAATGTGTGTGTGTGTGTGGGGGGGGGCAGCGGGGTTAGCCAAAACTGCACTTCCTCAACACTGGGGAAAGGTCTTAAGAGCACAGTGAATCCGTGAATGGGATAAATTCTTTATTGACAGCTCCAAACTCTAAAACACCAGAGTTCATATCTCATCATAGCCCGATGATAGCAGAAAATGTGGAAGAGCCTTTACCCAAAAAATCCAGTCATTCACACTGGATCAAACCCCAGAAAATATAATGAATGTGAAAAACCTTTTAGCCATGCTTCTAGCCTCATTAAGCACCAGAGATCACACTGCAGAAAAGCCGTTAAAGCATATGCAATTAGCAAATTGTTTAGCCAGAGCTCCAACATCAGTGAGCACATTTGTGTTCACAATGGAGAAAGGCTCTGTGTACATTTGGATATGAGGAACTGTTAACCCCCAACTCCGGGCTCCTGTCCTATTCTAATATTCACATAGATGAAGACCCTATAAATGTGTTTCATGTACGAAATATCAAACAAAACCCAAACTCTATAACATTCCAGAGATTCACAGAGTATGTACGTGTTATAAATGTTCACCTAAAGAAAGTCTTTAGATAAAGGACTTACCTCATTGTGTACCATAAGCTTAACAGTAGGAGAATAGGGAAGGACTATGGGAACACTGGTAGAGGGAAGTTGATATCGGTGGTGGGATTGGTTCTGAAATATTATAGGCCTAAAACTTAGCTGTCAATAACTTTGTAAATCACAGTTCTTTAATAAATAATTTTTAAAAAACTGGTAAAATACCTTAAGTAATAGTTAAACATTGTTATACATTGTAACAATGATGGAAGTTGCCGTTTTGCCTGGGTCAACCCTAATACCTATGAAAACAACACACCATTTACCGGCTTGCTTCATTGTACTCAGATCCTTCAAAGGTTACTGCCAGATTGCTCTCATATTTCTGTACCAGAAGCCTTTTCACCTCTCCCCATGAGCAAATCCCTACAGTTGCTCTAAGTGGACCTGAGTGTTTGCATGTGTATGACAGATCATGGGTAGTCTAAGCATTGAATATTGTTTTGGCATTTTTATCCCTTCACCAATTACTTAGGTCATAGGTTTTACCTAGTTTTGTCAAGAGAGAACTCTGTTAGTAACTTAAAAGGATGAACTCCAGGGTCTCATTTAGGGTCTCTTTCAGGGTTTACATTCAGTGTCTCATGAGACTTTAATGATGAAATTTTCCAACCTTGAGGCACCAGTCCAGGAAGAGTTGCCTTCCCTCTGCTCTAGAATGTCTGATTATGAAATTTTTATCTAAACTGAAGATAAATCTCGGGGTTCTAGTTACTCTATGGGTGGTTTGATATTGACTGGGTTTGGTAGCATGATGGACTTTGGTTGTGATCCCAAACATTGTGTGCGTGAGAGATTTAACATTTCTCTCCAGTTTCAGCCATGCTTACTTTGCTGCTCAAAATTTTTTCCAGGAAAGATTGCTGGTCTTTGTGACCTTAAACTAGAATTTAGATGAATGCCATATTTTGTGATGGTACACAGTTCTTTAAGAGCAATATAAACTTTTTTTTATTTTTCATGGGACACTGTATCATATATCATATTCAGCACTGATGAGAGAAATGTGTTTTCATGTCCTCAGAGTGTAGCCAAAGAACCTAATGGGCTGGATTCTGGAAAGTAACATCATCAGTTTTAGGATTATAGGTACAGAGAATTGTTCTCAAAACACTGGGTTAGCCAGCTAGCATGGAGTAGACTGAAAGCTACCTGATTGCAATGTGCCTCATGCCTCACTTACTGAAGTGTGCTCAATGGTCAGACACTCTGGCTATGAAGGATGAGCAGGGTCAGAAGTTCTCAGGATCTGCAAATCTCTGTATTTTGTCTCAGCGAGCACACAATAATAATTATTTAGCATCTAAATGTATCCTACTTTCCTGCTTCTAATTTTGAATGATTTATGTTAGAATTTTCTGACTGGGTTTTGTAATTGTCAGTACTCATCTGCCTCAGCTCATGACAATGTGCTCAGGTATGATGGCATCTTTGTTTCTATCACCCTTACCAAAACCCTATGTCCTTGGTTCTTGCTACTTGTAGCCAGTAGAATATTTACCTCAGCCACACTAAAATTAACCATTTAATTAACATAGGTAATCTAACAGAAACTAATTTGTCTACTTACCGTTGAGAGTACTCCGATCAATTAAATTGGTGTCAACAGGCCAATAACCTCCATCCCCATGTCGACCTGTTTATTGAAACAGCATATCTGAATGTCAGTGGATACACAATATGAAACCACAAAAGAAACTAAAGCAAAGGGCACAAACACTGCAATTTTGACATTTAAAAAACTAGACTAACAATTGAGGCTAGAGAGATAGCACAGAGGGTAGGGTACTGGCCTTGCATGCGACTGACCCAGGTTCAACTCCCAGCAATCCATACTGATCTCCACAAGTGATCTCAGAGTACAGAGCTGGGAGTAACTCTGAGTACCATCAGGTGTAGCCCCAAATAAACAATAAAAAATGCCACATGTGGGGCCGGCGATAGCCCAGTGGGTAGGGTGTTTGCCTTGCATGCGGCCGGCCTGTGCTGGCCCAGGTTCGATCCCCAGCATCCCATATCGTAGCCCGAGCACCGCCAGGGTAATTCCTGAGTGCAGAACCAGGAGAAACCCCTGAGCATTGCCAGGTGTGACCCCCAAAAAAAAAAAAAAAAAAAAAAAGCCACATGCTTTAAATATGTGCTTTAGAATGAAAAAAAGACTAATAACTGGGTAAGATTATTTTGTCTTTAAAATATTTATAAAGTGACTGGAGAGATAATACATATGTGTTTGCCTTGACATGACCTCCCAGATTTGGTACCCAGAATGCCATATACCCTAAATGGTTCACTGAGCACCTTCAGAAGTGATCCTTGAGTGCAGAGCCAGAAGTAATCATTGAGCACAGCCATGCCATATGTACATCCATCTCTCTCTCTCTCTCTATCTATCTATATATATAAATCTATTTATCTATCTGCCTTTCTATCTATCTCTATCTACCTACCTACCTAATTTTCTATTTACTAATGTAATTATATTTTGTGAAAAATATTAGTTTCTACAAATGAGAAAAAATTTGACAAGAAAACAGAATGTCTTAATCGAAATGCAACTCCATTTCATAAAACCAGCTACCTCCAGATTTGTTTTCACCCAATTTTGTTCTTTTTGGTGGCATGTAACCAAAAGGCACAGCAGTGGTATGAGATTAAATGTTGTTTTCTGAACATCTCAGAATGAAAGGGTGCTGGTCACTTTCCTAGAGAGACTGACAATGTCGTTTATGCTTGAAGAAATTCTACCTCAACTGTTTCACTACAGCTGCCCAAAGCCTCTGCATCTGGCCTTGATTACCTCCTGCAGGTCACTTCATAGATAGGAGGGTAGTTTAAATGTGACAATTAATCTGACCATGTATTCTATACTTGGTGGTATAAATATTCTCTCATGCTACCACAATCTTCATGGGACTGACTAGCTTGATCTTACCAGCATATTTGCCTGGCCACATTGGATCTCTAAGTAATTAGACCAGAAATAAATGCTGTTTGCCTCCAAGCAAGCAAGCATGACTCCCTGATAACTTGAAGGCAACTAAAATACAAAACTACCATGAAGTAAAGATGAGACTCTTGTGAAGGCTTGGAGAAATATTTAACTGGCATTAGTATAGTCTTTGGTAAAGAGCATGCCATCTCAAAAACCCCCTTCTCTACCCTACAGAGGCATTTCCTGGGCAGATCTTGGCTAGGCAACATTAGCATCTAAAAGGGCCTAGGTGAGGTCCTGGGAGAAATTACCTGAGGGCATTTGACCCTGCTGGCTTCCCATAAAAGTGGGAGGTCTGAGTTGCAGGGAGATAAAACTAGTCTGCTTTCTCTTTCTCTCTCTCTTTCTCTTTTGGTCCCTCTCTTTTTGGGGCTCACACTCTTCTTGGGTCACTCCCTCTTTCTGCTGGAGCCTTGTCTTTGTCTCCTCTCTACAGGGCCTTTACACGTGGTGGCCGCCATCTTGGCCTACACATGGCTGGGGTCCTAGCCAGGAATCCTAAGCACAGGGTTTTTCCTACTGCTGATTTGTATGGCTCAACCTGTGATAAGTAAAGCATTTTAAAACCTCGCCAGATTCATGCATCTTTCTCCATCTCCTGGGGCAGAAGGGGATCCCTGACCTTGCTCCCGGATTTTGTGCGGGCGCCTCAGTGTTTCCCCATACTCTACTACTGCTTGTCTGACATGACTTTGAGGGAAATTATTGTTCTGATTCCGCAACAAGACTGCACATTTTGTCTTATAACTGAGCTGTGAGTAGTTTTTGTGTGACATGCCACATAGACTCTTGAGGATGAGATATTTGATGAAGAGACAATATGACAAGGTTACTTATAACCCACATGGTCTGAATATTTCTAATAATGATTCCAGAAATGAAAGATGTGCTTCTTTAGTATTACATTGTTTGATACACTGCCTTCCATTAGGTGTTCAGCAGCTGTAAAGAAGTATTTAAAAGAATTAAACCAGAAAATAACCAGAAATAATTATGTTCTTATCTAAATAATAGTTAATGGCATTTCATCACAGTAAAACCTTTTCTATTGGTCCATTTGTAAAACTGTAATTATTTGATTAGGATGTAAATTCTAGAATATCTATTAAGTTGACCATTAATAGAAAAAGCTTTGGGAGTTGATATATGTACAAACACATATAAGAATATGACTAATTCTCCATTTCATTTGCTTAAAAGGGTTATTTCTGAATGCAATTAGTGGATGATGTAGAGGCAATTCGGGCCATCAGCTACAATAACATAGGTTGAATTCTCATATACATAGGTTTTAATTTTCTTCCTCAAAATTTCCAAGTCTTGCTTTTGTGATATCTTTTGCATACCAAACCTTATTCTCAGTAAAAGCTTTTTCTAACCCTCAACGTTTTATTGACAAAATAGTTACAAAGGAAAAACAAATCTTGTTATCATATTATGGAATTCACAATTTTAAAACACTTTTGTTAGCAACCAGAGCTTATGATAAGATGTCAAATTTCACATAAGCAATGAATAAATTGATCTAGTTTCATCATTTTCCATTTTCAGCATAAATTGTCACATCATAATATTTTCAGCCTAAATAAGCACATTCTTGGTCAATGACTATGAACTTAGAGAGGGTGGGGATTAGCATGGAAACTCCTAGGTTTGTGAGTGTATAGAACTGGGGAGAATAGAGTGAGGAATAACTGAAATAAAGAGAAATTCTGAGAAAAGATTTGAGTTTAACTATAAAGAAGCTAGGCTTTGCCCATGGGACACATGAGATCAATGTTGGTAGAAATGAAGTGAGACAGAATTCTGCAAGAATATCAAGATGACTTTTCTAACATCTGAAAGCAACTAGATTGCAAAGCAGTCAGCCAAAAGAGAAGCTAAGAGCCCCATCACTTAGGCCAGTAAAGCAATAAATGATTCCTGTTGGGAGCAATCTTGTATTGACGGAAAATTAGGAAGACAGCCTGTGGAGGAATTCACTTCTCTCCAGCATCCAGACAAACGACTTTTTAATGAAGTTTTTCATTTTCCCAGGTAGTTTGTGAGAGGATACAAAAACAAGTTCACAGCCACAACTCATTCATATATTATTTAGGTGTAAAGCTGTAGATAAATCTAAGGTAAGTATCGATTAGATTAGATAAAACCAGATATTTTAAGATTAGAACCGAAGGTAAGATAAAGGAATTCTAGAAAACACTTTCCACATAGGAGAAGGTGGTTGAAATCTTAGGATTCTACCCACACAATTAGTGTACTGACATTTCTTAACTTCCTGTTGGGCATAATTGTTACCTCAAAGAAAATTAAATAACTCTTAACAAACACAACAGAAAGTATTTTAAAGTAGCTTGATATCAGGGCCGGAGGCGATAGCCCAGCGGGTAGGGCGTTTGCCTTGCACGCTGCCAGCCTCTGCTGGCCCGGGTTCAATCCCCAGCATCCCATATGGTCCCCGAGCACCTCCAGGAGTAATTCCTGAGTGCAGAGCCAGGAGTAACCCCTGAGCGTCACCGGGTGTGACCCAAAAAAGCAAAAAAAAAAAAAAAAAAAAAAGCTTGATATCATCTTGTACTTGCAAATTCAATAAGTAAGATTGAATTAATGACAATGGCGAGTTTTTTTGCACCAGTCCAGTTAAAGAAGCAAAACTAATTTCTAATTTCTAATAAAAAGAAGCAAAACTAAGCAAAACTAATTTCCAGGATACTGATGCACATTTTAAATTTTTTGTGTTATTATGTTTATATCTCCGAAAATATGACTTTCAAGTTGCTGGAAGTACTCCTTAACGGGGCAATAATTCCCCCATTAGGGGGAAGAAAGTTTAGTTCACTGTTTCAAGGCAAGAAGCACAAATTTGTTGAAAGGGATAGTGGAAGACCAAAGACGGCGTAAGTGGCACTGCTTGGTGTGTCAATGTTGTTAAGGATGTTCATTGCTTTGCTGTAGAGCTGCAAGTGAATATGTTTCATTAACTTAGTTAATTTCATAAGCACTAATTTGGAGAAATACAGAACTAATTAGACTCTGGAAGATGGTTTGAAGAAAAGTAAATTAATGAAAGAGATAAACTCTATCCTATCCCAGAGGTCTTCATTTTATTAATGGAGCTTAAAACTGGAAATATTTCATGTGAAATTTATTCAGTGCTGCTGTATCTACGTTAGAGCTCTAGATGATCCTGAGGGAAGGGATAATATTAAAATGGATTAAGATATCGGTAATATGGGCCCTGCTGTGATAGGTAGAGTTGTATTATCACTTCCAGGTCCCATATCACACTACTTAATTTTAGATAACAGCAAAGGATTTTTTTAATTTACTCTGACTTTAAAAAGTTAAGAATATGTTAATTTATCTAGTACAATAAAGTCATGTTTAAGTTTAATTAAAAATATTTACCCCTCATCTCGTAGCACTAGAGTTAAATGCAAATGAACTACAATGCATCATTTTAGTCCTATATAGCCCATTTATATTTATTTTAAAATCCATGAATTTCTTTCAATGCTGTATAAATGTTTGACTATATAATATGATTATTTCTTTAGCTACCAATTTTTCTCCTTATTCTGGGGGTTTAGAGTTCGAATCCAACAGTGCTTAGGGATATTTCTGACTGTGTGCTTAGGAGTGACCTTAGTGGGAGTGAGGAATTTATGTGATATGAGGATTTAAACCAAAGTCAACTGTATTATGAGGCAAACTTCTGAACTCCTGTACCAACTCTCCAGCCCTATCCGTGCCATTTTAAATTGATTTTGCTCAACAAAGGTCATGGCAGTTCAGCCATTTCACCAGTGATTCTGTGTTTGCATTGTCTCTCTCCTCTCCTCTCCTCTCCGGACGCCATAATAACCACACAAAGTGTGATTCTGGTGCTCAAACACTCGCTGCTCTCTGGGTCACACACTTTAGCTGTGGTGTTCACAGGTGCTGATGGGTGGGCTTCCTCTGGCTTTGACCCCTTCCTTGTTCGTGTGAAATGACCACCCCCACCTCTTTCATTTCTTTCCAGTGTGGGAGTGGGTTCACTGTTCTAGTTGTAGTCAACATAGGTTGAAGTCATAAAGTGAACACGGCTTGATATTGCTTTAAGATATTCCAAATAAATAAATGAATGCTAGAACATTTAAATGACACATTTGGAGAAATAATGAAATAAATTTCAACGTATGCAGGATCTTTAATTCAAGTAATTTTAAGATGACTAAATAGACTGAAAATGGGTATTTTAAAAAATTTTTATAGAATAATATCATGTTTTATATGAATATGGTAATCAAAATCAACTCTATGAGGTCAGTATATTCCACAGGATATAAAAAGAGAATCATACATTTTCCTGTCCCTGATGTCCTTCATAGCAGAAATTGAAGTTGAAATAAAGAATAAAGACGCTACACTCATCAATTTATGCATCATTTGGCCTATAGGAAATTTCCACCCTGTAATTTCAACCAAATTTTTTTTAAGTCACTTCTACATTTACAACCGACCATGAACCAGGACTGATCAGTGACTCCGAGGAGAATGACCAGAGGCACAGCTGCTACAGCTCCTTCCTGCTGCTGCAGGGCAGCGTGCCATGCTAGAGTAACAGCCCAGTGTAGGGTAGGACCTTTCCATATGTATGTTGCAGTGATCAATGTGACTCAATTGTCTATGAGCCGTCTAAGGGAGCTGGTGTGGGATGGGGAGTGTGTGAGTAGTGGTGGCCTTTGGTGGCGGAAGGGGCACACTGTGCTGGGACAGTTGTTGAACACTGAATGCTTGTGACAACTGTACTGTGAAGAAGTTCGTAAATCAGGGTGTTTAATTAAGAAAAAATTAGAGCAAATGTTTTGTCTCATGGTTGGGGTTTTAAAACGAGAAAATGGTAGTTTGAGAAAGATAATAATGCTAAAGAAGATCATGATTGACTTTATAGGGGTCTTAAGCAATGTTTGGGATCTCACGGGCACTTCCAGTGACCCTTTGCCTTCGGCACTGAAATTCCTGTGCTTTGATCCAAAGATGGGAGCTGCTTGGGTGTGGAAGTGCTAGAACCACCAGGGCCAGACCTGATGATGCTGGGGAAAGTTTGCCAATGTTTACCAGAGTTCAAATGCAGGTCGTGGTACTTCTCGGCATGTGGATCCTGACTATTTCCCTAGCATCTCCTGTTTGATTTTAAACAGTGAAATGTGGGTGGTTGGAAGTAAGTTTCATTCATTTTATTTTAAAATTTCTTAAGTTCCACAAGTAGATTCATACCAGTTTATCCTCATCTAATATAAACATAGCTTGCATGTTTAAAACTTTATAAACTGCAAAGTCCTACAAAGAGCTATATTTTCAAATCTACATAAAGTCGGATTGATTTTTTACCCATTTTTGACCTTGGAAAGAAGTTAAATTTTCCATGATTTCTTCAGCTCTCATTCTATGAATTGAGGGGAAATGGACAGAGCTAACATGTCCTGTCTTAATGAGAGTGCTTACTGTGTCATTACTGGGTGCTTACCAAAATGAAGATGGTGGCTAAATGCTTGATGAGTGATTTGAGTGTTAGTATCTCTTCAAAGTGCTAATAATGGGAACCACTGTGAATATATTTTAATGATTATTATTGTACAAGTTATTTTTATTCTTATATATCACTTCAAATATTGTTTCTATATTTTTCGATATTTTTAAATGAAGTGTGTCAATGCAACAATACTAAAGTTGGTATTATATCCCTGTATTTACAGAGATAAGCAAGTCAAAAACATTTGCCAATATAAGTCATAATACAGCTGTCAGAGATTAATTTAACTGACAATTCAGTTCTAGAGTCTCTTTTGTGTAAGTTTATGAGTTTCTTCTAATATTTATAAGTTTGTAAGTAAGTGAGTTAAAAAATTAAACTGAGGGGCCGGAGCGATAGTCCAGCAGGTAGGGCATTTGCCTTGCAGGCAGCTGACCCAGGTTTGATCCCCGGTATCCCATATGGTCCCCCACACAGTGCCAGGAGTGATTCCTGAGCACAGAGCCAAGAGTAACCCTGAGCATCTCTGGGTGTGACCCAAAAAAGAAAAAAAAATAAACTGAGAGGATATAAGAGAAAACTGGATATGGTAGCTCTATATTTTAATCCATCTGCCCTGAGTGTGGATAAAAGAGGTGTTCCAGAGTGTACTCACATAATCAATCCCAAGAGAAATCATATGAACCATAATCCCAAGAGAAATCATATGAACCATAATCTAAATCAAATGTACAGACTGACCATCTAATAAATATTCAAAACACATCTACCAGAGTACAGAGCACAGAGATAGATAGTTTTTTGATAATAGAATTGGTTCTCTGAAAATAGTTCTGGTGATAATGATGGAAATTACATTGATTTCATGTCTCTTGTGCCAATGGATAAAGAATATCTATTAATGCCACTTGAAAACAGTTTCATAGTTCAATACACTGATCATATTGAGATACATTTAAAGCAGATGATTTTCACAGGCTAGGTAATATAGCTAGGAAATTAATTTAACATACTGTTGACCATATTGCTAATTTTGACTAAAGATATCAGGACATCTTAAAACTAAGGAGCACAGCTATAGTTCATGCAAAGTTATTTTAAGTACACAACAAGAGAAAAGTTTTCTCTCTAATCTAAAGTTTTCCTAAGGTTTTGAATATACTCAAGTAACATGAAAATATGTTGCCTAAAAAATAGTAGATTACTACTTTATAAGTAAAGGTAGTGCTCACATTCCTACCATAACTGAGATTTGGTGATCAATAATCCCTTCTTTTTCTCAAACCTTCTCTTTTAAATGTGTTACTTGTGGAGATGGAAGAGCAATAATTTATAGGGATAGGAATTTGTAGAATATTTGATGAACTACTCTGATCAGGCAAGGTTAAAAAGCAAAATAAGCAATTGTCTTTCTTTGCCTTCACTAGTAGAAGCAGGTTTTTGAGAGGTTTTACTGATTTCTAGTGTTTGCCTATCTCGTAAATGTTAAATTCATTTTTTAAGACTCCACCTTAAGGTAGAAAGTTAGTTGTAATGACTTAGGAATCAATTTAATATGTAAGATCATACTTTCACACATACATATCATTAATAGAGTGATTAGGTAATTATCTAATCACTAGATATGAAAGTGGGTGCCAGGACCCAAGTATAAATTAGGACAAGCCTGGGAAAAATAATGGAAATAAATCTTCTTAGACATAAAGAATCAGAACAAATGAAGCTCTAGTTCCTGGACTTGGATCACATCTTAGCCTGCTTCCGGACTCTGATGTCCTTAAATCTATGTCTCTTCTGCAGAGTCTGGCAACTAGCAGATAAAGGGAGGTTGCTTATATAATTGTTCTTAAGTAAGAAAAATGTTTCAAATAGCATATTCTTAAAGGTATGAAGGCTTATTTAGAAAAAAACTATGCTAAATCAACAAGTATTGGTATTTCTGAATAGGAGAGTAGATGGTAGCCAAAGAGAGAAGAAAAATTATTATATATATGTATATATAATATACACACATATATACACACATATATATTTGGATATTGAAAGAGCACAGTGGCTAAGACTAGGTTGCTTATTTTGCAAGCGACCAATCTGGTTTCAATTCCCTGGAAATTCATACATTTTCCTGAACACTGTCAGGAATGATCCATGAGGGTAGAATCAGGAGTAACCCCCTGAGCATTGTAAGGTGCAACCCCCAAACAAAAATAAATAAATAATAATTTTAAACAAGTGTATTTTCATTTCCATTTCTATCAATTCTGATATTGTTATATCTCAATAACTTGCAAGGGAAAATGGAAAATGGACAAAAAAATAAAAAAAAAGTCTCATGGACAGAACAACAAGATCTTTTGACCAAGGGAAGAAAGTTAGGGTCCTTACAGATTTTAGGTTAAGAGTCCCCATAGTCTCATTTATATCATCGTTGATCACTTGATCACTTGACATCCCGTTATTCATCATTTGCTTGAGCAGGTGCCAGTAATATTTCCATTTGACCCTATCAAATGGATTCATTTATCAAATGGACCCATTTGACCTATTTATATCATAGTAAGTACAATTAGAGTCTGTGATTTTTATCTGATTGTTAATAGAAACTTGTAAATTGCTCCTGATTAAGTTAGTACCTAACTAATACTTAGGTATAAAATGAAATTTCTGCTACAACTTAATTACTAAGTTGACTGTAGTCTTTACTACAGTCATGTTTATGATCTCAGAATTCTCTCCCACCAGAAACTTTACTTACATTCCTGTCTATCATAATATATTCCAGTTTTCCAGATGATTTTTCTGGATAATGACCAACATATGCAGAGCACATTTACGGGTACCCTGTTTTTATTAAAATCTTAAGGCACAGTTTCTCTGAACATAGACAACTTTCCTGGAGGACTAGATTTTCCATGAGCTGGCTCACTTGCCAGTCTACAAAATGGGGAATGTGGGTAATAAAATAACTATTATTCTCAAGAGCTACCAAGTGATATATGAAAGCTCTCTCCATATGAAATGACTATATAAACTTATCCCACAGGAGTGTTAGATATGTGTGTATCTGAGTTGTGGAACAGCACAGAAAAAAGAAATAGAAGAGCTTTAAAGACTTTTCTTTTCCAAGAAATTCTGTACCTAGAAGCGTCAGCTACTACATGAAACCACTAATATGTGAGAACCAAACTGCCTACACCACTAATAGATGTTAATAAAGACAGTGTTGGGAAATGAAAATCCATGTACATATCCATCAATGTTTAATTTATCTAGTCAACAATTGTTGTGTGGGTCCAGTATTCTAAGTACTCAGGACATAAAATGATGATTTCAGAGGCTTATAACATAGTGGAAAGGAAAATGTTAAGTGAATAATTGCTATCATATTGTAATTCAAACACTTTTAAGTAGCAGACACATTGGTAAATGGGACAATTGGCCATTTCTGATTAGAAGAAAAAAATGCTTCTCAAGAGACACATTTGAAATCAGAATCAAAAGATGAGCAGGCATGCATCTGGTAGAGAAGGGTGAAGGGAGAAACTCAGAAGAACACACGGAACTTCTTTCTTATATTTTGCATATCCGATATAATGCTCAGTTACATAGCAGCAAGTCAGAAGTGAGTCTCTGATTATTTTTCCCTGTCACAGTCAAAATTTCAAAATTCATTAGCATTCGTTAGTTTTGATTTTTTACTTTTTGTTCTCAGAATTACAAGCCCCCTGTGAAATACAAGTAGATGAGTTTTCTCCTAACAACAATATGTAGAAGAGAAGAAAATGATTGGAGGTCAGCATCATCTACAACTGTGATTGCCACTTCTCAATCACAGAGAACTCACTTTCCTGTTTGTATTTAATTTCTGAAGTCAAGATAAAAGCACACAGTATTTATAGCCATTAGCATTATTATTTGGAGGCTCCCCCAACATAGTCTTTTATTCGAAGGTAAAGTTATATTTGCATTTTACACTGTGAGTTTTTTTTACCCGCATGGTAAAGCCTGACAAGCTACCGTGTCATATTTGATATGCCAAATACCAGTAACAAGTATAGACCTCATTCCCATGACCTGAAGGAATGGTTTGAGGCTCTTTATGTTCCTGGAGCAAGCAGGTGCCCTTGGGCTCTACTTGCATGAGACAGGTCATATGGAGATGTTACTGGTGCCCGCCGAGCAAATCGAAGATGAACGGGAAGACAGTGATACAGTGACACTGTGAGTTTTCCTTATGGTCTATCCTGCATTCAGTTCAACAAACACACATTGGGCAACTATAAGGGCTTGTAACTTGGAATCGGGGCAGGGGGAGGGTGGCAAGGATCTCTAATACAATCAGACAAATCCCTGCCCTCAAGAAATTTACAAGTTAAGAGGCTGGGATTTAAATAGAAAATCATTAGAAAAGAAGAGCATCACCCATCGCCCATCACAAGGAGTGTGTTGGGTATTGTGGCTATGTTGAACAAAAGACTGGAAGGAGAATTTTCAGAGCAGATTAGAATTGGCAAGGGAGTATGAAAGGTGAAAACTTCATTCTATGAAACAAAAAAAGAGAAGAAAATATCACCAAGCTTAGAGAAAAACAAATCAGAGCACAAAGTTCTAGTAAAACTATAACTAGAATTTCCAGGGGCTTTTCTAGAGCTATTCATGATGTTTATTGTAAGAACATAGTGTTTGTGAGGGATATACCGATTTTGAGACTGGGAAAGGCACATTGGTGTTAAATAGCCAGATTTTGATAGTTAACTCCCAGAACTGACTTTCTTCTGGAGTCGAGTGAACCATCTGTGACTGAGAAAGAAACTTGAGGGTACAGAGCACAGAACTGGTACAAGTGGGAAGAAAACAAAACTGGAAACAGAGTATCTGGCATTTGTCTACCACAAATAGGACACTGAGCAACTCAGTTCATCTTAGAAGTAAAAATAGCTTATTTAACAGATCTGAAGGCGTCTTCACAAAAGCTGTGTGCATGTTTACAAAAAGCTGGGGTATGGTCCCCAATCCATCTGTGGATTTGGGGCCACACCCAATTGCACTCAGGGTTCTGCACTCAGGGATCACTCCTGGTGGGTCTGGGGGTTGGGGTGCTATATGGCATGCAGGAGACCAAATCTGGGTCCACAGTATACAAAGCCTTAGCCTCTGTCCTCCTCTCTGGCCCTTTGTAAAGGAAGATAGCATCTGTTGCTCGGGTTTGAGGAAATTAAAATCATTTCATGAGTCAGATCAGTTCTTAAGAATACTGTATTTTATTTTATTTATTTTTGGGGAGTCACACTCAGCAATGCTCAGGGTTTCTTCTGGCTCTGCACTCAGGAATTACGCCTGGCAGTGCTTGGGGGACCATATGGGATGCTGGGGATTGAACCAGGGTCGGCTGCATGCAAGGCAAACACCCTACCCGCTGGACTATCGCTCAAGCCCCTGTATTTTATTTCTTTCCAAAGTTACCTATTAAGACATAAAAACTTCTCTTGGTTGCCTTAGGAAGCTGCTTGCTGGGAACATGATATTCACATAAACAATTTATTAAAATCACATTACTCATTTTTTAACCTCTGTTTTTCATAATTTCCGGAAGTACAAAATACTGAATCGAGAACAGGACAAATGAGAATAGCTTATTCAAGGAGGTGCAGTTAGCAATTGAAAAAACAAAGTGAGCTAAAATTATACACCGTAAGAGTCAAAGGAGGTTTTAATTTTCAATTAAGCTGCTCCCATCAAAAGGTGCTAAAGGGTTCAATTTTTCAAACAGCAGCCTGCCTGCTGTAATCCAGTACCCATAAAGTCTGGATTACATTAACTAAATTCCAAGCTTGACTAGACTGCCTTGAAAAACCCTATTTCCCTGAAATTGGAAACAATTAACATTCTGTTTATTCATGAGATTAAAATTGCTCAGGTGTAAAATGACAGGTGTGGTGTTAAGTACTTCGCCTGAATGTCCTATTGAGGAAAGACAAAGACCTTTAAACTAGGCGAAAGTAATGATCAGCCCATTGAGGGTCTTTTAGATAACAAAGCCAGCGCCACTGAATGCTCTGCATTTCCATAATGCAGAGAGTCTACAAGTAGATGTTCTTAGTTAGCCTCTTGTCATTACTCCATGTCACTAGTTAAACACTTCTCTACTCTGGCATTTGGGCAGGTCCTAACTTTGCTATGTGTCCTGTCTATATCTGCAAGGACCATGCTATACTAGTGAGCAAGACAGAGATGCTGTGGACAGGAAGTGCCCCATGGCCCCAGTACTGATCCTAAAACTTAAGTATCATAAGTCTTGAATGAAAAAAAGAAAAACAACTTAGAATCAAGTTGGTATTTCACAGGTGAGAGAAGTTTCATGCCCAGTGTCTAGATCACAGGATCAGGATGGTCCTGGCATGGGGGAAGAGCCGACTCTGTTCCATTGGGCTTGGAATAGAGAGTAGACACTCAGAGTCTACTCTAGGCACAGCAAAGAAGAGCTGAGCCAAGGTTTGGTATACCTCCTGTCTCTTCTCTTAGAAGAGACTCCTTAGAAGTACCCTGTCCACTCCTTAGAAGTCATGGGTGGGGGTAGGAGTCTTGCAGAAACACAGGGAAGTTTATGTATTCAGAGGACAAGGGATGGGAGCAAGCTGAGGTATGTGAATGAGGGGGCAGGTCTGTGAGACTAGAGAGGATCAGCCAGGTTTCTCCCCACACCCACTGCTGACACAGGGACACTGCCAGGAACCAAAGCTCCTTGGGTATGGATCTCAACTGAAAAATGCTCCCAGATCCGTATCCTTAGGGCAGGGCTCCCAGGGAAGTGGAGTGTGTAGTTTGCCTCTGGAGCCTTCATCCTGAGGAGAGAAGGCCACACAGCACCAGGACTTCCCAGCTAGGGAAGCAATACAGCCTAGGGAGAATGAGGGACTCGCCCACAATTGGGAACTGATTAGATTAAAAACTCACTGCAGTGCTTCTGAAGCGGCTAGTCCCCATTTCGTGGACCAGCCCACTCCAAATAGCTACCAGAGAATCTTGCCTTCCTTTCCTTTCTTAAAAAAAAACATGATGCAACTTCTTTTGGTAAGAGGACTCTGAGGGGTTAAGAAAGCCAAAGCAGACCGTGCCTGTAACAGGAGGATGGGCCAACGCTTCTCCGGGAGAGCTCACCTTATTTTCCATCCTTTTGGTTTTGATTGGTCCCAAGAAAGAACCCTCAGGATACTGTTGCTCGGATAAGGAGTGCAGACCCCTGGGGACTGCATAAGGAGCCCTGAGCACTCCTCTACCTAGCCACCTTCCTCATAGCCACACTAAGAACACACCCTGGGGGCCGGGACAATAGCACAGCAGGTCAGGCCTTTGCCTTGCATGTGGCCACCTGGGTTCAATTCCTGGCATCACATGTGGTCCCCCCAGGACCACCAGGAGTAATTCCTGAGTGAAGAGTCAGGAGTAACTCCTGAGCATTGCCAGGTGTGACCCAAAAAGCGGAAAAAAAAACCAAGCCCTGATGGCATTTTTATACCATTTTCTGTACATAGGATATTACCCACTGTATGTTCCTTAACCACCTGTGCCCACTGTTCCTTTCATACAGACATGAGCGTCCTTCAGAAATTGCTAAATATGGAGACACTCGTGTTTTTCTCATTCTACCACACATAAAAGGAGGCCTCTGCTTTCTCTCTTTGAAGCTTGTTCCACAGTCTGTGCTGGGCAAACATGCTTCCCAACTTGAGTAAATCGTCAGGTGTTTTCCCCCTTTCTCTTTCTCTTGAGTTGTTCTTGTGATGTTCTGGATTGTAAGAGTAATGCTCTTTTCCATCTGGGAGAAAGGTCCTCAGCAGACCTTCATCTGGACTTAGTAAGTAGTCTAAGGATTTATTCCTTTCCTAGGTGTGGTGATTCAAACTTCACTTTGTCAGACCACGGGACATTAAGGATGCTCAAAAGTGCTCAAAGCAAGCAGTTTCTCATTATTCATCCCAATAGTGATCCAGGCCTTTTCTTCATAATCCCATCCTTCTTCAAGAACCCTGGTTTACTTGTTAAAATACTGCCTGCTTGCTTTTGTAATTGTCTTGTCTCGTATATGGGCAAGTGTAATGGTCATATGAACATAAGGAGCCCTACGAAGCCCTTAATCTTATTACCACAACAGGCCTCTAATGAGCACCCTGAAAATTGTGCCTGTCTAAAGATTATCTGTTTACCCCAGAGTAGGAAAATAAGATTTTAGGAGTTAAGCAGATTAAGTAGTCCCTTAATATGACTAGATTGATAGAACACTCACTTGGTCCTAGTTTATAGTTATCACTGTCCTATATTGCCTCCATTAAGAAGCTTTTATAAATGCTTTGCTGGAAAGTTCTCATTGTTTAAAATTATTTTATGGAGAAAAACAACCAAATTTTTTCATAAGTATAGCAGCAACCTTTACTCTGGCAGTTAGAAATGTGTGTGGTTGCCAACTCTGCCCACAGATATATTTGTGTGCACTTGGGCAAAAATTGCCCCTGCTTTTTCACCTAAAAAAAAAACAGAAAATAATCAGCACGAGTGTGGAAAGCAAAAGATTTCAATTTTCAATGTGGATACTTTAAGTTCAGTTGGGTTCCTGCAAAATTCATTTGTTGAAGTCATGTGTTAACATGACGTAAATCTGTTTAGAGATAGGAGATTTGTGATCAAGGTTCAGTAAGTTCCTAAGAGTGGTACCCTGATCTGATAAGATTAGTATTTTTGGTAAGAAGAAAGAGGAGTGAGCTTGTTCTTTACATGACATGGTTGCCCATGAGAAGAAAGTGACTGGCTGGCCAAATAAGTCAGGAAGAAAGCACCTCGTAGAAATCACTCAATCTACTGGGTTTTTATCTGAGACTTCGGGAAAGAACTGTATGAAAATTAGTTTCTCATGTTTAATCTCCCCACTCATCACCATACTAAGCAGCAGAATGATAAGCATTCCTGTGTTTCCTGGGATGAAGAACTGGCAGTATCATAAACCATCACATAACTTTCTATTAACAAAGTGATGCCAGATGAAAGAGAAATCTCCATTCCTTCCATTTTTGAAGAGAAGGGAAAGGAAAAATTTACACTGAGAAAATGTCCAGAGAGAAAACTTTAGATGTAGTCACTTTAGAGATCGGTGTCAAATAATCTATAGTTATGCGTGTTAATTTGCAACATATATGATGCATACACTTGCTAATTATGAATGTGGTTTATGGTACATGACATGGACTGGAATCATAACTTTGCTATGTTAGCACTCATGGCTTTCCAGCTTGTGTGACTATAAATAAATCAGTCTGAGTTTTAGTCCCTTTACCATTAAAAGGTGAAAGATTTATATGGTTTGAAGAGAAACCGGAGTTTCCTTTACCATTAAAACACAGGCAATTACAGTATCTCTCAGTAGTGTTAAGAAGATTAAGGGCATCAATGCATATTAAGTGCTTAGAGCAATACCTGGTGATAAGAGTTTAAAAATAGTTATTTTTATCATTATACAAGATCACACAGAAAAAGCATGTAAACAGAGTTTTTACCAGAATACAGAAAATTCAAGAAGGAAGGAAATAGAAAATGGAGCATTTTGGGGTCCTATGCTTTGACTTCCAACAATTTCTGCCTGATTATAGGGAAGTCTACACCTGATCTGGACAAACATTACATTCTCAGGTTAATCTCTAAATCTCATGATTACTTTCAAACTCAATGGTCATTTGTGCTTCTAAGAGACTAAAGAATTAATGTGTACAATACACAAGTGGTAAGAACTGCAAAACTAGAGGAATTATAGGATAGGTTGAGATTGGGTTAAGAAGAGGCTAGATGTAATCAATTGATAAAGTTTTCCAATAAAAATACCATATAGAGAAAAGAGTTCTTTGGAATTTAAATAAGTTCGACATTCTGTCATTTTCATACTGCAATAACTGTTGTACAGAAAAAGAATAGTTTCCCCCAATTACAATGGATTCAAATGCATTTGAATTTTTTTTCACACTTTCTTCAATATGATAGTGCTTTCCAAGTAAAGGCAATGTGATGAGAGACTACAAAGGTTTTAAAACAATCAACATGTTTCTCACCTTCACAGAAATCAAATGCAACCTCCTGCTTTTCTATTTAGGATTCATCCTTGCAAGGTTAACTTCTACCCAATGTGCCAATTTTTTTTCCTCAGAGGGAATTTTCTCTCAATAGAAATTCAGCTTCTGTCATAAATGTAACAGTGAATCATTTTGCCATGGGAAGAGGTAAACTGGCCTAACTGTGGGCACAGTGAGGCATATTCACCTGGATTTCTGGGGCTGAGAATAAGAAAAACTGAAGCAGCCATTTCCTATTATTTTCAATCGTGGAGGGATCTTATAAGGTTCTTTTTCTTATACGTGGTCATTAACTCAGAAGTTTGATTTTGTTTGAATTGTAAATTTTAAATATTTTCTTAGTGAGAATTGAAAGATTTTATATATATAAACACCAAATTTTGTCATCTATACCTCTCAAATTCTCGTGTGACTTAAGTTTGATGTAAAATGTAGAACCTATCTCACCAGCACACCAACTGTGAGCAAATAAGACACCAAGTAGTATAAATCTATGATATAACCTTCCTAAGTAATATCACATGAAGAAAAATATTAGTTGCTGAAATATAAAAATAAGTTCAGACATTGGAAATGATTCTTGGGAATTTTGCTTGCTTTTGGAATGGATATCTGATTTTATTTTTGATGAGAAATCTAAGTAAATTCTTTAGAGATAAAAACCAGAGAAGGTGAGGATAACTTTTATTTTTGGTAATAAAAAGGGCCATTCACAAAACATATATTTTAATTTTAACTACATTAATTAAAACAGCTCATGGGGCCGGAGCGATAGCACAGCAGGTAGGGTGTTTGCCTTGCGCACGGCCATGCTGTGCAGGCCCGGTCCGATCTCCGGCATCCCATATGGTACCCGAGCACCGCCAGGAGTAATTCCTGAGTGCAGAGCCAGGAGAAACCCCTGAGCATTGCCAGGTGTGACCCAAAAAAGCAAAAAAAAAAAAATTGTAACTGAAAAACTAAAAAAAAACAAACAGCTCAAAAATAATAGCAGTAAGGGGAACCAGAGGTATATTTACACAGCTAGAAATTAATTTATTGAGAAGTTTGGTGTGTTATCACCCATGTAATTAATAATGTAATATTTAATCTGTTTTGCTTACTTTAATTTTTGTTTTCTTTTTTATGTAGTTTTTTATAAGTGATTTCAAAATTTGGAGTTACCTACTCATGCAAGTAACCTACTTGCCCACATGGCGGTGCCTGTCCAGCTACCTATGTCATATTCAATATGCCAAAAACCAGTAACAATTATAGACCTCATTCCCATGACCTGATGGAAAGGTTTGAGGTTCTTCATGTTCCTGGAGTGAGCAGATGCCCTTGGGTTACACTAGCACATGACAGAACATATTGAGATGTTACTAGTGCCCGCTTGAGCAAATCAATGAACAACGGGAAGACAAGTGATACTTATGCAACTTAGCAATGTGTTTACAATAAGCAGGCTATGAGAGACTTCAATTATTTTATGATTGAAATAATAAAATCACTTCTACTAGTTAATCATTTCAGCTTTGGATCTTGCCATAATTGATGCTTTATTTACATAAGTAAATATATGCTGAGAAATATGTATCAATTGTTTACAAGTATTATTAATTTATAGATATTGATCATGTAAAAGTGTTTTAAGGGAAAGTCAGCAGGTGCATTCCAATGATTTATGGAAAAGTTACAGTTTAGTAGACTTTACTGAGTATTGTATAATTCCTATCATTCACTGGGTGAAGCATTGCCTATAATTTCATAAGCAGAGTTACATTATAAAGACCATATAAGACTGAACACCAAAAAATACTATGCTTGTGGGTACCGTTCTGTTATTAGTGAGTCTTAACATTCATGTCTGGAATTTGTCAAAAGTTAAAATGCATTTTTCTTGAAATGAATATTACACAGTCTTACAATCTTAGGTCTTATGAGAAAAGATACTTGCAATTAGGTCGGCTGACAGTGGATATTCAAAGCCTGAGATGCTGAACCCAAAAATACTGACAACTGTGTTTCTAGACTTATTGTTAAAGATGAAAACATCCTGGAAAATTAAGGCACAAAAACTGTCCTTTTTCTCCTTTAGTATCCTACTAGTTATCCTTAGTGTAAAATATAATGGGATCCTAATTTATCAGTTTCTGAATCATGGTAATAGCACATTCATAGCTACCTGTGAGCTGACAGATGACTTATTTATCTCCATTTTCCTTTGTGTAAAGCCATGCCTGTTTCTCTATACAAAGAAGTTTTTAGGAAAATAATGGAAGAGGGATAAAATACTCTAATTCAAATCAGCATCTAATTCATGAAATGAAAGCTTTCTGACTTCAAAGTGAAAAATGTGCCCTAAAAAAGTTGACTTAACTCCATTTTTATTTATTAAAAGAAGCTCATTGTAGAGAAAACACACATATGATTTATGGGTTTTTTCCCATCATAGAGCTACACAACTTTAATCCATAGCTCAAGAAAGGGTGCAAGAACAGCTTGAAAATTATGCTGAGCTTAATTATACTTAATGTGAATTATTCAGAAGTGCAGAGAGAGACTAAAAATTTATTTCATACAAAGAAGCTTGACATTTTAATTGGTCCTTCAGAATAGAGACAAAACAATTTCCTTTCAAGAAAATTTACATCTTCCCTATCAGAGCTACAGTCTCAGTGAAGCAGAACTTCATTAACAAGATTAATTATCACGCAAGTGTCTATTTTATCAGGTGTATGGCTCAGGTGAAAGAGCAATACACAGTAATGATCTACAATTCTAACTGATAAGACTGATTCAGGGGTGGGGTGGGGTAGGAAATCACAAATTATACCATCTTACCTTGGTCATTGGCCATTTTGTCAGGATGTTCCACTGTGGGGGGAAAAATAACACGATCAAACTTTGACATTTTCCATCAAGCAAGCAGACATAGCAATGCGAAAGATAACTTAATAGCAAGCTCTCAATTTGAAATAAAAGTTGTTATGAAATCAAGGTCAATATCATTCTTTCTACCAGATATTCAGAAGATGTTAAAAATAAAAATGTGTCCTTTATAAACATGTTCCAAAAGTGATATCATGTTTCTATGAACGTGATTTCAAATAATCATAAGATTAATCATAAGTTTAAAATACAATTAACAGCAAGAAAGTACTGATTACCATCAATATTTTAAACAAGTAAACAAATACTCTCAAAAGTAGGGTAAATAATATCATAAATATTTTAATTTAAATTTTTTGATACATACTTAAAGTTGTGAAGAAAATTATTGAGTTGTTCAAACTTTGAGTTATGCTGTTCTTATAAAAATAACATGAAAATCTAAAATAGTACCTACATTATCTTCAAAATTTATCATATTTTCTGTTAACCAACTATATTGGAGATAATTTTTTTTTTGAGAAGGAGGTGAGTGGACTTTTCCCTGTGATTCTCAAGATGCTTTTCAGCTCTAAAGATTACACTTGGTATGAAATACTATGCAGCTGTTAGGAAAAACGAAGTTATAAAATTTGCCTGTAAATGGATGGATATGGAGAGGATAATGCTGAGTGAAATTAGCCAGAGGGAAAAGGACAGATACAGAATGACTGCATTTATATGTGGGATATAAAAAAATAGCATGATACCAATATCAAAGGCCAGACAAAACATGGATCAGGAGGTCTTGTCAGTGGGTAGAACCTACTGCAAATGTGTAGGAGTCAGAGGTTAGGCAATACAGAGAAAGGAACAGTGTACTAATAATTATTGTAAATTATAATACCAGCCTAGAACTGAGCATTGAAAATAAGCAAAAGGATATACATGATAACCTCTAACTATATGTATTGCAAGTCATAATGTGTAAAAGGAGAGAGAGAGAAAGAAAGAGAGAGAAAGAGAGAGAAAGAGAAAGAGAGAAAGAGAAAGAGAGAAAGAGAAAGAGAGAGAAAGAAAGAGAAAGAGAGAGAGAAAGACGAAAAGAGAGAAAGAGAGAGAAAGAGAAAGAAAGAAGAAAGAGAAAAAGAGAGAGAAAGAAAGAGAGAGAAAGAAAGAAAGAGAGAAAGAGAAAAGAGAGAAGAGAGAGAAAGAGAGAAGAGAGAAAAGAGAGAAAGAAAGAGAAAAAGAGAGAGAGAGAGAGAGAGAGAGAGAGAGAGAGAGAGAGAGAGGGAAATTGCCTGCCATAGACACAGGCTAGGTTAAGGGGGAATCATGGGACATCGGTGAAGGGATGGGTGCTGGAACACTATGACTGAAACCCAAAATATGAACACTTTTGTAACTGTATTATTTCACGGTAGTCTAATAAAAAAATTTTTAAAAGATTACACTTGGCAGTATGCTGGGATAATTTACTAGGAATCAGTCCAGAGTCAGCAGTGTGTAAAAGAAACTTTGTACCATCCTCTGGATCCAGGAGGTAAATATTTATACAACTGCTTTTCTAAAATTGTGCTATGGCATTTTTTACCAATGTATATTTCAAGTATTTATTAATTAAAGTTATTTTATCTTGATTTTCTTTGAATTCCAAGTCATCCAGAGATATTTAATTCACTTAATTACTCTCAAACAATGGACATAGTTCACTGTATTTGCTAGCCTGATTCTCATATATGTCTGAGAAACACATAGAAAAACGCAAAATGCCCTACCTACTGTACTATTGTTCTGGTCCCAAAGCAGTCCTTTTTTTAACTTAAGAAACAAAAATCATTTTCTAATAATAAAGCAGTGTTGAAATACTCTGGCGCAAATACAGATAGTACGGAGATTATGACTGTCGGTTTGTAGGCAGCAGATCCTGTCTGACCCCCCAACGCTGTATCAGATTGGCCCAGAGTACATCTAAGAGGGTCTTTGCTCTGAGCCAGATGTAAAAAGCCGTGAGCTGACAGGAATGTTGCTCCCCACTCCAAAAAAAGGCAATACTCAACTAATGATGCTGATTTTTTAAATAAGACCCTTTCAGATCCATGAAATTTATGAATGCTCATGTCAAGAGGGACAGTTTTATCGATTAGAGATTCCTTACAACTTTCATTTTGAGACAGAAACTCTGTCAACAAAATGTGGCAGCTGCTGACTGGGTGAGGAACCAAAACACTTCGAATCTAAGAAAAAAATATTTTCCTGTTCAGAGACTGGCAAATCTTAATAGAAAATTCTGCCTCAAGTAACCTATTTGTGCTTATCATAGCTTTATGCTATCCTTTTGTACGTCAATATTATGCCCTTCTTTAATCTTTAATCAGTTTCCACCTTTCATCAGATTTTTCCTTTTCTCTGCATGTTAAATGGGTCTGGACCCAGCCTCAGACCTTTACTGCTGATCAGGAACTTCCTATCACAAATTTTAAAATGATATATACACATATTCTTTGAGAACTGTAAACTAGCAAAGCTACTTTAATGAGTACTAGACTTTGACTTCTGAATCACAATGGAATATAGTACATACACAAGAATTATGTCAAGATAAGTTTTACATAAGTTGTATAAATGTCATTGTATATTATTTTAAGTTTTGCATATATATGTTCTATTTAATTTACCAGGTTGTCCTAAACTAATCAATACAATCTTAATTTTACCTCCCATTTCCTATAGAAGACTGATCGCTTCTAAATAAATTTTATCAAAATATTAAGAGGAATGAGGACACCAGTGATTTTGAAAGAAAACTGGATGTTCTATAGTTTATATGCAGGGACATATAAGCTTTCAACTAACTTTCCTTCAATTTTTCCTACCAGGGACTGAGAGTGGAAGAATCAAGTTATTTTTTTTGTAGTTGTTTAGCTGTCAGTCAGTAGATTGTTTTGGTGGCATCAAGGAATGACATAGGTCCTCATACCTGAGAGATGTGTGTTCTAAAACTGAGCTACATTTGGTTTTGTTTTGGGGTCACACCCTGTGATGCCCAGAGGTTGCTTCTGGCTCTGCACTCAAGAATCAGTCCTGGCAATGCTTGGGGACCATATGGGATACCATGGATGGAACATGCATTGCAAACACCCCACCCACTGTACTATTATTTCAGCCCTTCTCTTTCCTTCTTTCCATTTTTCTCTCCTTCCTCCCTTCTTTCCTTCCTCCCCTCCTTCCCTCCTTCTTCCCTTCCCTCCCTCCTTCCTCCCCTCCCTCCCTCCTTCTCTCCTTTCCTCCCTCCTCCTTCCTTGCTCCCTCTCTCCTTCCTTCCTCCCTCCCTCCTTCCCTTCTTCCTCCCTCCTTCCCTCCCTCCTTTCTTCCCTCTTCCCTCCCTTCTTCCCTCCTTCCTTCATTCCTTTCACAGCCCTTTTTTGCTCTCTTTTTGGCGGGAAATAGGAATCAAGTGAGGCTTATCTCAAAGGTTTATTCTTGACTCTGTTCAGGGATCACTCTTGATTTGACAAGGTGGATCATATCTTCTGCTAGGGATCAAAAGCGGGTCAGCTGTAATCAAGGCAAGTGCATTACCTGCTATATTATCGCTCAGTCCGTATGGCACCGAATTTCTTGTCACATGGCAAATGAATATATGTCACAGTATAAAAACTCGCATGCTTATTCAAATCTACTGAATTAATTTTACTATTAACAATACTTCACTAAATACAGCTTGAGATATTTTGAATATGCCAAAAGGTTATTTAATAATGAATAGTTTCCCAACAGGGGTCACTTATAATCTTATAGTTTCTCTTTATGTAAAACAAATAATGACTTCAAGGTATTATAATTTTTTCCCTGACTTTTTTAACTGCTTTCATTTGTCAAGAAAAATCACCGAAGGACCTAAAGATAGGTCAGTGGTAGTATACTTTTCTTTACAGGGATGAGGCCACAAGTTCAGCCACCTACACTGCCCCACATATGCAGTGCAGTCAGGAAACCAGGATAGGAGCATGTAATCTCCAAGTCCACTGCCACCAAACAAGCAAAACATGCATGTGAGCAAATCACTGCAGCATGCAACCCTGGTGAGCATTAAAACTATGTTTGAGCCCTATCATTACAACAACACAACAGAAAAGAAAACCCTGTTTTCTTATATCACCAGGCAACTCTCACTCACAGATGGAGAACTCTCGCGTTGCTTCCACTGAACTCCTCCATGTCTCCTCCATTCATTGGAAGGAGCCTCCCACTTTATTACCTGACATGGCATCACAGAGCAAGCTAACAGAGAGAGAGACATGCGTGTGCATGTGTGTCCCAAGACGATCCGTGGACATTTGAATGGAAAAGGATTGGATCAGACAGATATTTCTAGATTATTATGTGGGCAGAGAATCTGGCTCAAGATTCTTTTGATTAGCCTTCCAAAGAATCAGACAGCACATATTTATAAGTAGACAAGGATATAGTATTTTGATCCCTTTGCAATTATAAATATGCTTTCAATTGGGGATTATGGATTGAGTTTTCTCTATCTCTCTGCTGATAGCTAAACCTACAAAGATAGTATTCTTAACAAAAGAATAAAAAATGAGCTATTATTACTACTTTAATTCTAGGTGCTGTGATTTACAATATTGTTAATAGTATGGTTTCATGTGTAGACATTTCAGCATCCGTAGCTTCTACCTGAGCTCCAATTCCTCCACCAGTGCCCTCTCCATCCTATTCCTCTTCCCCAAGCCTGGTCTTCCTAATAAGAAAAGGTCTCAGTATCTGCTGCCTTCCAGCTTTTGTTATCCCCTTTGTCTCTTTATACCCACATATGAGAGAGATTGTTCATGTCTGTCCTTTCCTTCTCACTTCCCTCAGCATGGCACTCTCCAGACACATACACAAAGGAGCAAATTTCATCTTTTCTTATAGTTGAGTCGCATTCATTGTGTATATAAACCATAATTTCTAAGCTATTTTTGCAGAAACAATGAGAGACTCCCCTGGAGCATGATTTGCAATGATGTGTTGGCTATATTTATATAATTTGGTCACGATCTATAGAGTCCTGAGGATCTTCTTGGCTTCAGGACAGAATGTTTCAGGTTTCTTCTCTGTCAAAATACCAATCAGATCAATAGAGTTTTATGTTTTGAAGCAATTTTGAAAACTGAAAGTCAGAAAGAATAATCAAGATTTTTTATGTTTTTAGTGTATATTTTCATTGTGAATACAAATACTTTATGATGAGTAGTTTATGTTTGGGGGCATATGCATTGTGTTAAAATGCCAATTATTTAAAAGAATGGGCAAGCATGTAGATAACTAGGGAATTCAGTCAAGTCATATAACTTTTACTTTCCTGGACAATAATGTGTCAGACAGTCTAATTTAGAATTAGTCTTGAAGACAGAAATACTAAGCATTCAAGAATCAGGACAAACCACTTGCGGGTTTTGTCTTGCACACAGTTGACCTGGGTTAGATCCCCAGCATCCTATATCGTTCCCTGAGCACTGCTTGGAATAGTTTCTGAGTGCAGATCTGGAGTAACTGCTGAGAAAAAGCTGGGTGTGACCCCAAAAGTGTAAATAAATAGATAGATAAATAAATAAATGAGTAAAAAGGAAATCATTTGTACGGACTATTATGACATCTAACAAAGCCCTGAATTTGTTCAGACTATGACCATCATTTCATGGGTGTCTTTACGGCACTAGGGGGAAACAGTACCAAATAAGTTATTGGGTTCATTAAATAATCTCTAGGATGCTTATCAGGATGGGCCTGTAATTCCTGTGATAACTCACCACTCTGTTGCTTCATTCATTTGGATGCCTTAAGTCATTTTAAACCCCAACTGATATCTCTAGTTGGCACACATTGTGAGCATGAAATTAATTTGGCACTGTCTATAGAGAAAGATGAAGCATCTGTGAAACACTATCTAGTTACATTTCATGCTCCTACAAAATGAATAACCGATTTCTTTTAGATTGCTCATTTGGAAGGAAGAAACCTGATTCAGACATGAAGGACTCAAAACCTGGATAGGGAAAAATTAGCTCACTTCCTCCTGCTTCTTTCCCAGTTCTAGTCTGTCCTTAAGAACTGTCATACAGCCTTAGTCTGAATGCTTGTTTGTGTGTTTCTGGCAATTTTTCAGATGAGCCGTTACTGAATCTAGCTTCTGAATAGCTCACTCATCAGAATTCAAATGTCCACTATTTAAGTGAGAAACAGATCTTAGTGTTATTCTAAATCTCTTGGTATGGCAAGCAACTGAATGGAAGCCATCAATCATCTATGCATTTCTATTTTTAGTGTTTTGTAATCATGCATTAATAAAGTTTTCAGACAGATGTACAGGCATAATGTGGTCACAGATTTAAGGAACAAATATTCTTCTTTGAAACAACATATATGATACATAAATATATATATATATCTTTAAATATCAGCTGTGGAAGATCTAAATTACTTTAAACTGTTAATTAGAAGTGATGGAGGGCATATATGTTCTGGACCAAAAAATACTGCACTCCACAACATTGGGGACCTCATATGAAGATTACTTTGATGCACTTATACTTACACCTTATTGTTTTTTTGGTATGGGCATATAGCTGCTTTAATTTGAATATCTAATTTTATTTATGGAAACATGTGGAGCTTTCTTATAATAACTATACTACAAGATTTCTCATTTTTATAGCTGCTACCTTGCATCCTTAAATAAATTCTTTTGTTTGAAATTTTATCACTTACTGTGTCAAAATTTCTTTTATTACAGAAGAATACTTCCTGGAAGGAAAATTGAAAGTTGATAATAGGATGCCATTCACATAGCCCAATGCTTTTTAATTTGCATTGAACATAAACATAAGATGGATAAGTGGTTTCACTATAATTTGAATAGAATCAGTATACACGAATCAATGAAAATTTCCAAAGAATTATAAATTAATAAAGTCTGTCTTAGGTTGATGGCAAAAAATGTGGAGATGTATATTCCACATACCAGATTTAAGTATAACACAGGATACATTTTAAAGCATTTAAAATATCCGTAGGTAAATTCTAATTTCATCCTTTCTGAGCCGAAAACTCACCACGAATATACACAGACTTAAGTGATAAACTCTAATATCTGCAGGGCTAGCCATAATGTAAAATAAAGAAATGCAGAGACAGAAGAGAGATAGAGAGAAAAGAAACTGGGGTACCTGTATTAAGGCGGGTGGGGGACGGGAGGGAGGGTACATTGGTGGTGGAAATGGGGCACTGGTGGAGGGATGGGTGCTGGAATACTGTATTACCAGAACCAATTATGAACACCTTTGTAATTGTGTGTTTCATGGTGGTATAATAAAAAATTTAAAAAAAAATAAAATATCCATTGTAGTCCCAGTGCAAAAAGAAATGAAAGGCAATAAGAGAAAATGAGCCAAACCTTTCAGAGTCCTGAAGAGAATGGGATCAGAGAGTGGACCGACTCCTTTGGAATTTCGTGCTTGAATCCGAAAATAATACATAGTGTCAAGATTGAGATCCATAATTTGATGAGTAAGCCGATCACCACTGATTGTTTCCATAATCCAGTCATCAATTGGTATATTCTTGTCCAAGGTGTAAAACAAGATATAAGCTGAAAAAAAATAGAAGTCAGTTTGTTTAGTGTACTGACTGGATGTTATGTTCTCTACCAAGCACTCAATGTTTCTCAAATATAATTTGCCTTAACTAAATGTTCACAATCTATAAACTACAGTGTTAAGGTTGGCAAGTAATTTTTTTCATACTGCACAAATTAGATAAATAATTGCTTTGGTATATAGAATCTGAAAACAAAATAGACTATTAGAATAAAAAAATATGTGTCACATTTAAAAATATGAGATTTCTGCTGCCTATAAATCCCAATTATTGGTTTTCTCTAATATATGAGCATAAAAAACTGTAGCACATAGATAACAAGCATGTCTAATTTTACTGTAGTCCAATAATAAAAATAAATAATATTTATTTTGGCATGTGCTTAAATCAAAATAATTGAAAAGTATAAAATGCTAGCTGTTTAAAAAGATGATGACAGTAAACGATCACATTTGACTATTATAGTAACTACGATGTTGGCAGCAGCTTTACAGTTCTTTCTTAGACCATAAAGCCGAGAATGGCCAAGCCAGATTGTCAAAGCGTAAGAAAAACCTTCGAAAACCCAGCTAAAAACACACCACTGTTTCCCACATTCCGTAACTCCTGGACAGATAAAAAGAAGATTGAAGAAAAATATTTCTAGATAATTGTAGGCTATCTGGTTAATATCTGACCTACCAATAATGTTATCTGGTAGTAAATGCTAGACCTGTACTCAAAGATGCATGTAATCCAACTGAAGTATCCCTTTAAAATTCCAATATTTTTTCATCCAATATGAGCTATTTATACGAGCTATTTCAAATTTTAAAAAAACACCATTAATTGTTTCATCACTGTATCACTGTATCACTGTCTTCCCGTTCATCATCGATTTGCTCGAGCGGGCACCAGTAACATTTCCATATGTCCTGTCTCATGCAGGTAGAGCCCAAGGGCACATGCTTGCTACAGGAACATAAAGAGTCTCAAACCATTCCATCAGGTCATGGGAATGAGGTATATAATTGTTACTGGTATCTGGCATATCAAATACGACATGGGTAGCTTGCCAGGCTCTGCCGTGCGGGTAGCATACTCTTGTAGTCATCTCAAAATCCAGCATTTATTGATGAACCACGCTGCTGCAAGCTGGGTGGAGTTCTGCTGAGGGGGAAGTCCGGATGTTGATAATGGAGGTCCTCATGGAGTGGGGCGTCGTCTGGCTTGTTGTGAGGCTCTGCTGGGTTGGCGAGCCAGGGCTAGAACCTCCCATCCCTCCCAGGCACCTCATGAGCGACTGGGCACAGTGAGAGTCAGTAGCAGCTATGCCCCATGTCTGTCTCTTGTTTCATAGTCTTTATTTTACACTATCTGATGAAACCAACAAGAAATTCATCACAGGTCCCTTTGTTGCATGAGTCTGCAATGATATTTGCCACAAACATTCCCAGTTCTATTATTATGTGCTGAATAAATTTGTTAGTAAATCATATTCTTAAAGATAATTGTCTTCCTTTGATTCACTTATTCCTTCCTTTTGAATTCCACTTGTCCTATCTGAGGCGGGTTGCTTCCACACAGATCTTTGCAATAGCATGTCACAGCATTCTCAGTCTCAGATTTACTCCCCTCCCGAGATAAGCAAGCCCCTTCCTAAATCTTGGCATCAACTTTTCCTCCAGAAAGTTTCTATATAAGCCTCTATATAGTCCCTCCTCGCTCTTTTTTACACTGCCCCACTTCCTGACCTCACTTTATCCAATATTCCCAAGTAGCAAAGTAATTTGAGTGACAACTCAGATTAATCCCTGGGAAGTCTCCTAATTTACAGAAATAGAAACTTTGCTATATACTTCAATAATACGGAATGCTTATTTGGTTTTTGTGTCATTCATCACTTAGACTCACTGACTTATAAAACTATGTTCATCACCTAAACCCATTTTTTCTTGTAATCCTGTAGGATATGTTCATTGCAAACTCAGACATCCAGAATTACATTTCTATTAAGTCTGAATTTAATATCTAAGACAAAATACTGGACACTTTGTTTTGGCACTCATCTATTTCCTAGGTTGGAATTTGGCAGATCCACTTAATCATAAGAATTACTAGGGAGCTGGATACAGATTATATAAAACACAGACTCTCCCAAAGAGTAGTTGGATTTAATGTGTGGCAGCCAGTCTTTGATGGCCCCCAATCATTTATACATCCCTTAATCAGACCCATTTGTATTCACTCCCAATAAATGGAGATGTTACTGGTGCCCGCTCAAGCAAATCGATGAACAACAGGAAGACAAATGACAAGTGACCGTCAAATGTAAACAAACTGAAAGTGTTATAAAAGCAAAGCGATGGACAAACACTGCTCTGATTTTTTAAAATATAAAATAAGTTATGTTATCTCCATAATTCTCTTTTGTTGCTTTGGATAAAATAAGTCACCGTACAGACAGACATTTGGCATCCTGTCAACAGCTACATAAGTTTGGAACCTAGGTTTTCCCCAGTCAATCTTTAGATGAAGCATCATCCTTGGTTGATCCCTTGTTCCTTTGAAGCAAAGGACCAGCTAAGAAGTGTTTGGATTCCTGACTGACAGATGCAGAGACTAAGTATGTGTTGTTTTGAGTTGTTAAATTTGTGGAGATAGCAGCACACAGCAATAGAAAACACCACAGGTTAAAGAAGACTAGCAATCATTATCATTGCTGATTGGATAAAAGTAATACCAACAATATTCAAGTCTGCTTACAAGTTGGGGGTCGGAAGTCTCTGCTTTCTTTCATAGTGAACTCTTTATAATCATTGGCATTTGTTGGGATATTAGCATTGCAGATAAGAATGTCTTCAGATGTGAAGAGCTTAGGAACAGATAAAAGACTTGGGCACCAGATAGATCTTAAAGGAATGAGAGAATGCTTTGCATGTAGTCTGGGTTAGATTTTGTAACACATGGTCCCTGGTGCCCCACCAGCAATAATCTGAGCACAGAGTGAGGTATGCTCCCCAAAAGAAACAAAAAACTAAGCAAAGATTTCTTAAAAACTTATCAAGTCTAAGTAGCCCCTCCATTTTGTTAATATTTAAATTGGAAAAATATCATTAAAAGGGGGTTGCAAAAAGTCATCAGATAAAGGATGCTTGTTTCTGACTCATGGATTTTATTTACAACTCAGTCTCTATGATCAACATCAATAAAATTTCTTAATATTCTTTGAGCTGGAGCAGTCTCCAATATTGTCCCCAAAGAAATACATCTATTGAATGGGAGACTCTGGTACAAGTAATATTTTTTCCTTAGCTTTTTATTATATGCATGTCTTATCTCTTCAAAAGAATAAAAACATACCTTTAGTTCAGGAGCCAAATTTTATATTACTTTTTCTTTTTAAAAAAAAACTAATAAAAAAGCCTCCACATAATAGCTATTGAAACTCAGCTACTGAACAAAATCTCCCAGTTGGCAAGCACATAAGTTTTACAATGATAACATTAAATGATACAGTTAAAGTTTTCATGGACTACTATAAGTGTACAATGAACCAAAGTTCAGAAAATGGAGGTCCTATTTCTGCTCATCTACAAAAGTTCTGATTTTCTTCTATTATCAAATGGATAATATAACTTCATTTTTGACTCCGATTTGTTTCTGCATACAAATTATTTAATTGTACAATTTTATAAACAATAGTTTCAAGATCCGGGATATAGTACAGTACAGTGGTTAGAACGCAACCTTGAATCAACATGGGCTCAATTTCTAGCACCGCCTGGTTCCAGTCATCACTGGTTATAGGCCTGAAGACCCCCAAGAAGGATGGTTGGGGTAGCCCCGCGTATCTTCAGCAACATAGAGCCTAAGAATCACCACATCATCAGGATGGGTTACTGATACAAATGGTCAGATCCTGTGAAGTTTGACCCCTGGATTCCTTGAGCATTGTTTGGGAGCCCTCTCCCCAAATATATAAAATAGATAAAATGAATAACTGTCATAAAAGTGACAGTTATTCAATCAAGTAAGTAAAGAAGCTCAGGTGTAAGAAGCAGGTTCTCACCATTCCAAATAATAACTAAGAAATTTTATGACACTTACAGGGAAGCCCACCTATTTTTTTTCTGAATTGAAGACTGAGATAAATGGTTCAAATCTCTAAAACTTGCTCTTGGAGAAATTACATGTCATTGGGATGTCTAAGTTTGGTTTGTTTGGAAGATATGAAATCCATCATTGAGCATTCACCTGATCTACTTCCATGTATTCACGTAGGATAGAACAAGAGTCACTGATTTCTCACTGACCTTTGTGCACATTTATATGCATTTCTGTGTCTAGGTCTCTTCCACTAACCTTTTCTATAGTGTTTTCTACTTCATTGTTTTGTTTTTACCACCACAACTGATTAATAAAGTACTGTATTATGTACAGTACTATATATAATATAAGTTATATATTCATAATACATATACACAATATATATTATATATAATATACATATACATTATACATATACATATACATAATACAAAATATCATTTCACTTGTGTCACTTTTCTTCCCGTTGTTCATTGATTTGCTCAAGCAGGCACCAGTAATATCTCAATAAGTTCTGTCATGTGCTAGTGGAGCCCAAGGGCATCTGCTTGTTCTAGGAACATAAAGAGCCTCAAACCATTCCTTCAGGTCATGGGAATGAGGTCTATAGTTGTTACTGGTTTTTGGCATATCAAATACGACATGGGTAGCTTGCCAGGCTCTGCCGTGCGGGTGTCATACTCTCAGTAGTAGGCTCTTATCTCGTGCATTTACTGATGAACTGCAATGGGAAGAGATTGGTTTTTCTCTTGGGTGGAGCTCTGACGAGCTGTGGAGTCCGAATATTGAAAATGGCAGACCTCATGGTGTGGGGGTTCCTCTGGCTTCTTGCAAGACTCTGTTGGTATGGTGGGCCAGGGCTAGAACTCGCCTTCCCTCCCGGGTGCCTCATGATCAGCTGGGCACAGGGAGAGCCGGTAGCAGCTTTGCCCCGTGTATCTGAGTCAACAACGTAATATACGTACATAATATATATGTACATGTATCTTATGTACAGTACTATATATATATATATATATATATATAATAACTACTTAGGAAATGGCATAGATTTCACATACATATGAAAAAGCTCATTGAAGTGTTTCATTTGGAGAGCTAAAACTTTTGCTAACAAGTAAATAGATTTAATAGCAATGTGACACCAAATATTAATTTCCAACTGAATGTCAAAAGTATTGCTATTAGGAAGGAAAAACTAATCAAAATCTGACACCTGTTCTTATAGATCTTCCAATCTTGTACTATAATCATTTAGATTTTCTCTTATATGAAATGGAGATGGAGAGAAACTAACAAGATGACTATTTTCATACACAATGTAGTAAACTTTAAAGACATAAGTAAACATAGATAAAATACTTAGATAACTATGATTCCAGGGTGGTGAATGACTTATGAATCCACAATTTCAAATGGTCTTTCAATCAATCCGAAATGTAATATTTCACTGTTTGTCCAGCATAATGAATGGTAGACAAAAAAAAAAAGGATGGGGCAGAGAATTATGTGGTATAAGGAGGCTGCATTACAACAGGCAAGTGGAAATGTGTCTGTGTAGTAGAATGCTTCTATTTGGAAAACCTTGGATAAAAATATCAATTTCAGAGATATAGGCCATAAATATTCAGACTTATTGCTGTGTTTATTTTGAACTAATATTTGGTAGCTGCCCTTTTTGAAATCTTTAACTGTTGCCAAGTTTTTTTAATGATGCTAATTTCAGTTATGTGACCTTATATTAATGGGGTTGTCACCCCACAGTTTGAGAAGTTATGGTTGAGAACATCAAGTAACAAAAGAATAAAGGCTATGACCTTAGCAATGACACAACATTGATAAGGAAAAGAATTTAAGACCTAACCCTTGTGGTCCTAAAATATTGTTTGATGCTCCATTCCTCTAAATCCATGTTTCTCAACTCTAGCTGTACATAAAAATGTGAGTGTTGGGGGGAATCTTTATAAAAATACCATGGTCTATCAATTCCTTAACAGATAAGCTAAATCATAAATCAGCAATTACTGATTTGAACCATCCAACTACTAAAAAGTTGGGTTTAGTATAAAGAGTATAAGCCTTGGTTTTAAATGTGAGCTCTGCTACTTTGGAGGCATTTAACTTTGGAAATGTTAATACACACAGAAATCTCTCATCTCTTAATTTCAAAATAACAGAAATATCTGATCACTTGCTGTAATGTTGCAGGACACCTAAAAGCCTAGGCCTCTGCATCTGCCCTGGATTGCCTCCTGCTGGTCACTTCATAGATAGGGGGATAGTCTGAATGTGGCAGTCTTATCTGACCATGTATTCTGTACTGGCTGGTATAAATATTCTCTCATGCTACCACAAGCATCGTGGGACTAGCTAGATCTTACCAACATATTTGCCTGGCCACGTTGGATCTCTAAGTAATTAGACCAGAGAGAAATGCTGTTTGCCTCCAAGCAAGCAAGCATGGCTCCCTGATAACTCAAAGGCAACTAAAATACAAAACTACCGTGAAGTAGATGAGACTCTTGTGAAGGCTTGGAGAAATATTTAACTGGCATTAGTATTATTCTTTGGTACAGAGACATGCCATCTCAGAAACCCCCTTCTCTACCCTATAAAGTCAATTCCAGGCAGATCCTGGCTCAAGATATTAGGTGAGGTTCTGGGAGAAATTACCTGAGGGCATTTGATCCTTCCTGCCAGGGAAGTTACATTAAGCGTATAGCTTCTCCCAGCTCTGCTAGGAGGCTTTTAATTAGCTCTGGGTCCTTGTAAACAAAAGATGGTCTCCTGAAGTTGCTACATTCTATAGAGCTATTTTCCTGTTTTCATCTCTAGATAGCCCAGCCCAGAATGGCTGGGCTGGGGAGTTTGGGCGGATTTCTAGCTATAAAATAAGCTGCAAGAAGAAAGAAGCTCTCTTTTTTCCCCTTTTTGCCATTTCGGCTTCCCTTGGTGTTTTGCTTCTCCATCCTCTCCATTCTCTGTTGGGCCTCAACACGTGGTGGCAGCCATCTTGGCCTACACCTGGCTGGGGCCTAGCTGGGAACCCAGAGTCGGGAGGTTTTCCCTGCTCTTGGATTGTATATTGGAACCTGTGATAGTAAAGCCCTTTTAAAACTGCATCAGATTCCTGAGTCTTCATCCATTCCCCCCCCTGGCTTCGGAGGTAGAAGGGAACTCGCTTCCGGCACTGTCAGGGACCCTGGCGGCGCTCCCGACATTGTAACACTAATTTGGTTATTCGAATGCTAAGCATATAATTAATGCTTAATTTCTTTGGAGCCATTTTCTTGAATTTTCAGTTGTTGTTGAAGGAATTGAGTCACTGAAATGATTCCAATTCCTCCTTTCCCCTTGAACTTATGTATTTTCACAAATTGATTATTTGGGTGCTATGCAAAGCACATCAGTACAGCCTTCCCCTGAAATAAATTTAACTAAATAATACTGTTAAAATAATACAAATAATAGCTAAATTGTTTCAATGCTTGCTGGTCAGGGTATTTTTTTTTCTTAGCATTCTATAATTCTACAAAGTGGCTCTATCACTATCCTTGAGCAGAAGAAAAACCAGGCTCAGGGAGGTTAAAGGGCTTTGAGTTATCTCCCTCAGGAAATCCGTATTCAGCTGTTGTCCATTTGTAAGGCCTTGGGAAAATAAAGATGGCCCAGAGAGGCTGAAAGCACAGAGGTGTCTTGTCACAGGAGAAAACTGCTCACATTTTCCTTTGCTCTTTCCTCAGAAACTGTGTTGCAAATTGGAGCTGTCATTAGTGGTTTGAGATTCTGAAATTTTTGTCATTTTACTTTTCTGAAATTGATTCGAATGCAACAAGAAAAAAAGCAAAGCAGGGGCCGGAGCAATAGCACAATGGGTAGGGTGTTTGCCTTGCATGCAGCCAACCCTGGCATCCCATATGGTCCCCTGAGCACCTCCAGGAGTAATTCCTGAGCACTGCTGGGTGTGACCCAAAAAAGGAAAAAAAATAAAAAAAGAAAAGTATCCATGGGACTGTTGTCAATAGGATTCTGAACGCAACCTAATCATTGCAACTTGGTTTTAGGAAGTGAACTAAGCCTTTAAAGCTAAAGTGGGTTTCTTGCACTGGGGGGGTATTTATCAGGACTAAAATGGAGTCACTTATGCTTTCTCAATTTAGCAAATTAACATTTAAAACTTAATTCTAGTTTCAGCTATCAGAGTGAAATGTGCCTTTTTTTTTAACCTCACAAATTGTATTCTGAAGGTCCTGGGGCCTCCTTGTGTTCTCAGACTGCTGGAGCACAGGATCAACACAAGTGGATGCTGTCTAGCACTTAAGCCTTGTGGTAGGCTAGTGGCACATAGGGAATTCCAATGCTGCAAGTTGCACTATACGCTTAATGTGTCTCTAGTCCCCGGAAATGGAGTCCTTGGTCAGCCTGGAGTGAATTGGTTGGCATTGCTGTGGCAATCTGATCCGACAGAGTCCTGCCAACCCCTAAAGGAAAGTGACCTCGCCACAATTTGCCTTTGACAAGCACCTCTTCTTCATCCTGTTCCTTCGGTCTATAAAAATTTTCACTTCCCACAAGTTCCTTGCAGCTCCGTTGAATCTGTGAATATTATACTGACTGGCTTATGAATCATGGAATGAAGCCAGTAAAAATTTACCTGTACTCAAGTTGATTTCTTTTTTATAACAGAAGTAAGAATGTTCAACGCTAAATGAATATAAAGCTCAATATATGAACAAGATTTCTTAGATATGCGCTGTGATTTCAGTACCCATATTTTTATTGCCTAGTTTAATTTGCAGTTCTTAATATGAGAGAGACTTCCATTTCATCCCTTGGAAAGCAAAAGAAAAGCTTCCTTTCAGAGTTGAGAACACATTCTATTGTTTACATTGACTACTGCATAAAATTTACTTAAATAAAAGTGGAGAGTCTGGGAGTATCTTATGATGATTCATTTTATCCTTTACCAAAATATTTTCTTTTATCCTTTTACCAAAAATAGTTTTTCCTATCACAACTTGCCCCATTTAGACATTTTTTTTCCTTCTTAAAACCCTTATCTGCTAATTTATATGTAATGTATAAATAACTGTTTATTACATAATAGTCATCATATAAATAAATTGAAATCTACAGAAGTACTGAAATACAATCAATGAAAATAGATCTTAACAATGAGTGAGAGTAGGAAAAATTAGAATTGAGTAAGTTTCAGTTTAGCAAAGCTTGGCACAGTGGCAAGTGAACATATACAATTTGGGGGAGATTTTATATGGCTCTTCTTTCCACATCTGTCAGTGTAAATGAAAATTTTGTTTGATATTGTTCTAAGAGTAATTTCCTAGAGAAAACAAGTCTGTGTAAAATTTAAATCAATTTTGAATTTTCCTATGTTCTTTCCATTTTTTAAATTCAGAAAGTAACTCAAAGTGAACCATCTGAATGAACAATTTCCCAAGCTTATCTCCATATCATCAAATGACTTAAATTTTGTTAATTTATAACAGTATGCAAAAAAAGGAAAAAAAGGAATAAGTCTTACATGAGACTAACCCAGTGGTTCAAGTTAATTAGACTATAATGTGCACATTTTGAGTTATACAATATTTTTCATAATAATTATATGCTATGAAGACATCTATTAAAAGCCTAAAGTGATCATTTAAATGCAAAATCCCTGATAGAACTCCATTATATTTTTTCATACTAAATTAACATTACAGGCTTCTAATGGATGCTTTAATTAGGCATTGATGTTATCAGCAATATTTGGCAAAATAAAATCTGTCACTGTGAAATATTCATTAAGTTCAATTTATGCCAGTCAATATTAAGTGTTTTCTGAACCTTATTATTTAAGTAAGAAGCTAAAAGCAAAGAAAGAAACTACCCCCTCCCTTGGCCCACCCAGACAAGTTTTCTCAGTATATGCTTCACAAAAATACAGGGCCCTTAAATGTCTTTTGTTCTTTATTACTGCCGAACAGCAGACTCGACTTCTGTTTAATCATCTGTGTTCCAGGGATTTCATTAGAGGATTGTCCAATGCTTAATAGGAAGAAAAACAAAAGGTCTGACCTAAACCTAATTAAAATACTCATTACTGGGGACACAACACAAAGGAAATGTGTCAGTGTGTTATTTGTACATTTGTTTATACGAACACCATTAGGTGGATTTCATAGTCAGCTGTAGGCAAGAAACAGGAAGAAGAAGGTAAGGGAAGTCACCTGAGTTGCTGAGATGGATAGATTGGCTTATGCAGCAAGTAATCACAGGCCAAAGAGATCAAAGCTGGCAATAAGCTGAGGTGCTTACCAGTGATTTTCCCATTGGCTTCCAAGGGAGGCTGCCAGCTCACGATGACAGCTCGAGGTTTCCCTTCTCGAGTAATGACTGTCAGATCCTTGGGAGCAGAGGTCGGGGCTGCAGAATGAGACACAGACAAGGCCTTGTCATTGGATGGGAAAGCAAATAGACGTTTATGGGGCTTCTAACCATGATGGTGCCGCTCAGCACCACCCTGCGGTATGTCTAGCATGCGGTATGTTGTGCTCATTTGACCCTCTGTAATAGATTTCATTTTGCATTAAATAAGCAAGGACACAAAACTATAGAAATCAATATTTTCTATGAAAGTTAAGTTACTTTCATAGAGGTGTGAATAAAGAGAATAGAGTATGTGCCTATATGGAAGAAAGAAGTACAGTCGGTATTTTCAAGTGGGTAGGCACTACACTGCAAATGTAAGAATCCTTAATCAAAGAAAGGCACAGGAGAGGCGCAGAATATTCCCCCACCCCCAAACTGTACCCTTTTGGTGTAAGGATTATTTGTGGCCGATTGCTCCTGAGAAACGGTAGATCTAAGGAAAGCTCTGAAGACTATACAGCAGTTGTCATTATGAGACACTTATATTTTTAAGAAAACCTCTATTTGTAAAGGTATCTTCCTCTTTAGACCAGCAAGTGAAAGAGGAACAGGAGAAACTTGGAGAAAATCAATGGAAAAGTCTGTGAAGAAGGAAAAGAAGACATTCAAATCTGTCTAACTACATACTCTTATTTATAGTGCTTGGTCTGATAATCTCCCATGATGGGCCCTCTCCTGATATTGTTCATTGTCTTTAACTGAAGAAGGTACTTCAGTGATTTGCTCAATATGTTTCTCGGGTATCTGCTATGGGCATTATTTAAAGCTTATACTTAAAAAAAATAAAAATCAGTCAGGTTAATCAAAGCTTGAGTACACTTTATTATACTATATATGAATGAGGTAGCATCCCAACTAGCAAGGAGAAAGGCATAGCAAAAAAAAAAAAAAAGTTGTGAGTGTTAGATGTTGGAGGCATTTTACAATAGAGAAAAGAGATTTTTGACTTATGTCCTGGCTCATAAGTCAAAGGAAAGCAGGATTGATTCAGGCAAAGAAAACTTTCGTAGGAGAGAACTCTGGGTCCTAGGTAGGTTACTTTCTCAGTGTTGACCAGGAAACTCCTGACTGCTTACTTTATTTATTTATTTTTGCTTTTTGGGTCACACCCGGCAATGCTCAGGGGTTACTCCTGGCTCTACACTCAGGAATTACTCCTGGCGGTGCTCGGGGGACCATATGGGATGCCAGGGATCGAACCCGGCTGGCCTGGTCTGGCTGCATGCAAGGCAAACGCCCTACCTGCTGGACTATCACTCCAGCCCCTGACTGCTTACTTTAAATTTCTATCTTGGGGAGATGTTTAAATCCCAGTTAGGTTAGATATTCAGTCTTGGTGAGGTCCCAGCATGAACATTTCCATTTGTAGTATCCCCATTTTCTTTAAAAAAAAAAAAAGCTGTGATTTTTTTCAAGATGTGATTAAGCTTTTGTTTGTTTTCTCCTGATGTTTTTTATTACAGCCTATAGTGAGCAAAGAAGGAAGCAGAGAAGAGATGTTCTTTGCCTCTCCTACACCGATACTTAGTGTGGATGATGATTAGGTATCTTCAAAATCAGGATTTATCACAACTTTCAAATTTATAAATGAATTGGCTAATTTTAAAAACAGCACAACAATTAAGCTGCACTAAGGCAAAGAAATATTTCAAACTAGTGGAATAGGGATGTGTGAGATTCTTAGTGTCAACCTGACAAGAAATAAGATGACATGAAACCTGATTTTTTTCCTCTGAACTATTTTTTCTACATGTTGTACCCAACAAAATGTAAAAGATATTGTATTGTTGGCAAAAAGCTCTAACCCTGTCCCAATACCTTCAACCTGTTTTCTCACTACTGTAATGCTTTGAAATAAAGTTAGTTTTTTTTCTCACGAGTAATCCATATGACTTCACTTGATCATCTACAGTCTTTTTAATTTATCCTTAAATTGACATAGACAAGTCAGAACTTACCTAGGTTCTCTGTCAGGGTTCTAAGAGAATTTTCTGGTCTCTGTGGACAGGTAAACAGTCAGGAAGCTCTTTGGAAGAAAATTTCAAGAAGCCACAACCCCCCCCCCCCCCATTTAAATTTTCCTGTTGTTAATGATCTCAAATGGAGCTCAGCTTCCATCCTTAGCTAGCAGTAGGATACACCCGTCTGCAACAGGTGAATTTGCAGAGTAGGTATCAGTGTGATACAATTTGCAGAATCCTGCAAGCTAAGGACATAAGCTGGACTCTCCCTGAGATGATCACCAGGTAAAATAATGCCAGCTATGTCCTTCCCCTTAACATCTGCTTGGCAGAGTCATAGTTCAAGCTAAGACAGGGTGAAAAATAACTATAGAATCAGCGGCCTCAAAACAACTTGGGCTGCTCCAGTTTAGAGACCGATGCCCATACCATGAGCAGGAGCGTCCTTTCTTCCTTTTTAATAAACTTTCTTTACTATTTGTTTTTCTCCTAAATTTTCTCTGCAGTGAGGACAAGAATAACCAGACCCCAAGTGAAAATTGGGGCGAATTTCTTTCTTTCCCTGCAAAGAATATAACCTCACGTCAGCATGAGAACCACAACTTCTTGAAACCCTGAATAACAGGAATTAATTCCCAGATCCTAACAGACCAAGTGTGAGTGCTGTTGGAATTGTGTACAAGCTACACTGCATAGTAGCTTTTGCCCAGACTTCATTTGTCTTAACCTACCAGGTAAAAGCTGCTATAACATTTGTATAAGAAATCTCTTTTCTTTTGGCTTCCGAGTCATACCCAGCAATGTTCGGGGCTTACTCCTAGATCTGTACTCAGGAATACTTACTTGGTTGTGCTTGAGGTACTGGATATGGGATGCTGGTATTGAATCTGAGAGGGACAAGTGCAGGACAAATGCTTTACCCATTGTATTACCTCTCTGGCCCCTGCATGAGAATTCTTGTGTACTACAGAAGGAACACTCAATTCTGACTCACGCTGACTGCTCTGTGCTGTGTTTTGGCCACATAGTGCATGTGAATATTGTTAATGTTTTATTCCCAGTAACTCCCTTTGTGAATGATCTCAGAGACACAAATATTCCCATCTACTCATTTATTCTCAACATTTTCATCCTCAAAATCACTAGGATTCCAAACTAATTAAAGTTGCACCTTATTGTAATATTCTGAGGACGATGGAGATTTAATATGCTTAATTACAAAAAATAGAAACAAAGGAAGGAAGAGGAGAAGATGAAGGTGAAGGAAAAGACAAACTAAAAGGAGGTAGGCAATGGGTAGGAGGAAGACGAAATTTAGAACAAGTGTTGTTGCATATAAATAAAATGAGGACATTCTTGCAATAGAAAATCTGTAAAAGCAAAATACTAAAAACCAATGTCATCTTAAAGAAAGGTTATTTTCATTCAAAATAATTTGTTCTGGATATATTCTCAACCACAAATAGGAAGATAATACATGTCACAATTTGACTTAGAGTATCATACAAAGCGTAATAAGGGATTTTCCAATTATGTAAGTAATTAAAGGATCTGTCTCTATAACTGGTCAGAATAGTCTATTTTTCCCTAACTGTGCTAAAATTCAAATCGACGTTTATTTAGAAAACAGTCAAATGATGATGATTAGATTGCTTCACTGAATCTTTTATTCAAAACAAATAAAATAACTAACTTTAGCTAGCAAAATAATATATTGAAATCTACTGTGGTACTGGAGGAGCACAGTGCACAGGGCACTTGCCTTCCATGCAGCTGAACCAGGTTTGATCCCGGCACCCTCAGATGGTCCTAGGAGCCCTTCCAGGAGTGATTCCTGAGCACACTGCCAAGAGTAATCCCTGAGCACTGGCAGGTGTGACCCTGTTGGAGGACAGGTTTAGCTAGTTTGGGAGCTTTGCTGTTTTGCCCACTCACAGCTTAATCTACTTAAACCAAGGTTCATTCTAATGAGAACTCTCTTCTATGTAAACACTGCTAGAGGGTGTGGCAATTACAGAAGTCACCTTGACTCTGAATAACTTCTGACTTACATCTACTAAGACTCCAATGTTTTCGAGATTGGGCACATGTCCTCTTTATACCTCTTTATACCCACTGCACCCAGAGAGGGACAGCTAGAATTAGTAGGAGACTACCACCCTGGCTATGTTGAGACTATAGGAAGACTATAGGAAGGATCATACTAGTTTGCTCTCAAGCAGGCAAGTGTGACCCTTTCAGTATACGGGAGAACAAGATACTCAGAATTACCCTGGTGCAGATAATAAATAAGAAGTACCTTGTGGGTACCTCTAGATTACATGAAGCTCATGAAATTAAGATATATTACTTTATACCATCTTTCTCTCTCTCTCTCTCTCTCTCTCTCTCTCCAGTGTTTTACATAAGAGGTAATCTCAGAAGAAGAGATTAGTCCTTGGCTTAACCTTTGTTTATACCTGTAATAGGGTGTGGCACCACCCTTCTACACTCTGTTTAGGGTTGTTTGTTGACAGAATGCTCCCTGTTCACAGATCGGATTACTTTGGTATATGTAAGGGAACTGACTTGAGCACTGGCCCCTCTTTTCTTCCCCTTCTTTTGGGTAGGACTCCTCTCGGGTGAGATCCTCTCTCTTTGGTGGGAGACTTAGGCTCCTTTTGTATGGTCTAAATCTGGACCAGAGCTAGAGTTCTTTCATTATATTTTTTTTTGCCAAAAAGCAAAAAAAAAAAAAAAAAAAAAAAAAGATGGCACGAAAAGACTGACACTGGAATCATTTTCCAAATGATTTTGAATCATCATATACAAAATGTACATCATGGATGAATATTTAGAAAAGAATGTGGTCCTATTAAAATAAAAAAAAACCTTCCTCTTGAGCCAAGCAAACTCTCCCAAACAGTTCCTCTTTATTTCATGGGCTGTGCCCAGAGTTCTCCAGTAGAAATTCTCCTTTAACTTCCCTTCCTCTGTGGGTTAAATGTAAGTAACAATCCATAATGGATAATAAGCCCTCCATTTTTATTGGCAATCTCGTTCCCCCTTGCTCTCCTATAAATAATAGGTTCCAGTTACCTGTACCATTCAAAACTGTTTCTGTGCGAGTGTGTGTCAGGAAGGCAGGAGTGTTTGAGCCTCACCGGCAGTGCTCAGTGCCTACTCCTAGTTCTGTGGTGTTTAGTTCTTCCATCTCTGTGCTCAGGGATCAGGATCATTCCTGGTGATGCTTGGACCTAGGCTTTTCCTTATGATGGCTTTCTGATGCTTATATATTTGACTTGGGGACTTTAAGATCTTCCTAGGTCATAGCCCAGTAATTGTTTATTTTGTGAAACTTCTTATTTTGTCAAACAGAATTTATAGTTTGGTCTGTTTTCTCTGATTTCAATTTGCCTAATATTTTTATTGTTTTTCTCATGTTGTTACTTTAAGTGTTTTTATTTTATTTATTGTTTTCTTCATTGCCCCTAGAGGTGTTGCAGGTGTGACTATGGTGCCTGGCTGTATCAATAGGTGGCAGTCAGGAGTCAGGCTTGTCTACACCAGGGCTCTGCCCCGTGGGCCCAGGATAATTGATGGTCTTATATAGAAAAAGATTGGGTCCCTGGAATGAACCCAGATCACTGAAGAGCCTGGCAAGCTACCTGTGGTCTATTCAATATGCCAAAAGCAGTAACAATAATGGACCTCATTCTCAACAAATGGAGGTGCTACTGGTGCCTGCTTGAGCAAATTGATGAATAGCAGGAAGACAAGTTGTTGCAGGACTCCTAAGGGCCGCTGCATCTGCTCTGGATTGCCTCCCGCAAATCACTCCGTAGATAAGGGGGTAGTCTAAATGTGGCAGTTTATCCGACCATGTATGCTGTACTAGCTGGTATAAATATTCTCCCATGCTATCACAATCATCGTGGGACTAGCTAGATCTTACCAGCATATTAGCCTGGCCACGGAAGGACACCTAAGTAATTAGACCAGAGAGAAATGCTGTTTGCTTCCAAACAAACAAGCATGGCTCCCTGATAAAATATAAAACTACAATGAAGTAGAGGAGACTTGTGAAGGCTTGGAGAAATATTTAACTGGCATTGGTGTTGATCTTTGGTACAGTGACATGCCATCTCAGAAACCCCCTTCTCTACATTTCAAAGGCATTCCGCTCAAAACATTAGCACAGTAAAGGCCCTAGGTGAGATGCAGGGAGGGACTACCTGAGGGCATTGGACCCTCCCTGCTTTCCATAACAATGGGAGGAAGGTCTGAGTTGCGGGGGGTATAAACTAGCCGGTTCCCGCTCTCCTGTTCTTCTTCTTCCCTGTGGGATTTCGCCTTGTGAGCCTTTATTCCCCTTGGAAGTTTTACACGTGGTGGTCGCCATCTTGGCCTACACGTGGCTGGGGTTCTAGCCTGCAATCCTAAGCATCGGGTTTTTCCTTTTGCTGATTTGTATGCCTGAACCTGTGATAAGTAAAGCCTTTTAAAACCGCATCGAATTCCTGAGTGTCCATCCATTCCTCCGGCCGGCGAGGTAGAAGGGAACTTCGCTTCCGGCACTGTCGGGGACCCGGCGGAGCGCCCGACAACAAGTGACAAGTTTTCTTCAGTATTATAACCATTTCAAAGATATAGACTGTATTCTCTTCATCTTTGTATGGAATTTCTATATAAGGACCTACAAATTATAAATCATTGGAAACTCATAGTTAATATCTCATCAACTGGATAAATATGATTTCTGTTTTTTTATGTTTTGTAAACATGCCCCACACCCAAGGCATGCATTTATTTATTAAGTGCACGAATAATATACAAGATTTATCAGATTTCCTGACAGGAAATTCTATTGGGCATTCATTACATAAAATGTCCCAAGCCCATTCTTTTCTCCTATAATGGTACACTCAACTTTCACTTTTGGGATAAACTCTTCTGATACATGTTAAATAGGGAGTAAACATAGATATCATCTTCATCAGCGTGCTCCTTATGTGATTCCCTCTTTGTGGTGACTGAATGGCTATACAAGGAAAGGAAACCAGGGCATCAAACTGTTGGGATAGCAGAATGTTGGACACGGGGAATCACATCTAATGCTGGGAATACATCTGGAATTTTTTCTTTTTTTCAAGACCTACTTATTCCAGGATTTATTCAGTTATTTTTATTTTTACTTAAGTAGAGTAAAATTGAGGATTCATCCACCTTGACAGTGGATGAAGTGCTTTATTTCAAGAATTTGCCAACTGTCCTTATGTTTATCATGAACAATTTCAGCACAAGTGCAGAACAACATGGTCCCATATAGTCTTTATGTTGCAGATTTAGAAACAACCCCTAGAGTTATTTCATTCATTTCATTTCCTTCTCACAGTTATAAAATCTGCAGACACTTGTGAATTACTTCTTGCTTCTCATCATCACCCCTGGATCTCATCCACATGTTATTTACACCTTTGGTCCAGATCATTATCTGCTTTGACAATCACCCGTCCGAATAACCACATTTCTAAAAGTTAATATCCTTTTTTTATCCAGCAATAGGTCTTACCAATAGTTTCCCTCCTAGGCTAGGGAGTTGATAAGATATCAAGAAGGTGCATTTATCAAGTCAGATTTGGTGTGCAGTTAATGTTTTAAAAGAGGGAGGGGAGTGAATAAATTTGCTTGCTTTAAGAGGAAATTACTATCCCTTCTCTTTCACTCAAAGAAGCCCAAATGCCTTAGTGATTTACATTTAGCTCCTTTAATCTCCTTTCAAGTAAAAGGAAGAGCAGGGTCTTTATTCTCCCCCAGTACATAACTCATTCAGCCTGTCTTATTCTTCCAAAGAGGCTGTGAACATTGGCACACAGAATTCTAGAAGAAAGAGTCAATATATGTAAACATGTAAAATAGAAGAAGAGGCTATTGATGAGCAAGGACATTTCTTATAGTAAAAATAGTCACCAAAAAGGTAAAATATTCACAACTATTCAGAGCTAAAGTAGAAAGCGAAATAAAAATCAGAAATTAAGGGCCACAGGACAGATTCTAATGTAAAGAATTCGATTTTCCCAAACAAGAGATTAATTGCCATGTCTTTAAAATTTGGAAATGTGTCTTACCTTCAAATCTGTTGATACCTCTGAATTATTTGAAAACCATTTTAAAACCTGTATTCCTTCAAATGTTGAATTTCTGTGCCTAAAAAATGCTAAATACGCTGCATGTCCATTGACATACAAACTTAACATGTGTGATCCCTGGAATATGGAAATGGTAGGATTTACAATAGCTCATTTCCCCTAAATTGGAACTCTTAAGTCTTGCAAGAATGTCTTTCATTGTGTTGCCTTATTTCCAAAAAGTGAACATGAAAACTCACAATCACCCCAAATTCACTAAGATTATTTAGAGTAAGCATCTGTGAGACTCCATTTGTAATGCAACACTTCATGTTGTATCTAACTTTTCCTCTAAAAGTAAATATCAAAAAAAAAGTAAACATCATCATGTGACTGTTGACTGGAGATACATATTCTTTGGGCAGTGCTCCATGTGTGGATGTTCTGCCTTTCCTTACATGTATTGAAAGGAAATATTCAAATGCCTGGAATTACTGCCAGATTGTTGCATTCCCTGGAGATTCATTTTCTTTTTTTCTAAAGCAGGGAAACTAATATTATATATATTTTTTAAAAAATGCTATGGAGGGTCAAAGAGATAGAATTCCAAGAAGGGCACTTGCTGACCAGAGTTAAATCCCCAGCACCATAGCGGGTACCCAAGCAGCCTGAGGTGTGACTCCTAAGCACAGAGGCAGGAGAAGCCCTGAGCACACCTGGTGTGGCCTCAGAACCCCCAAAATAAATAAAATAATTGAAATACTATGGATTCTGTAAAAACTTTTCACAGGCGAATGCATAATTCATGGATGACTGTACAGGTTTCCATGTCAGCAGATCCAGTGGCACACTAGCAACTATCCAAAATAGAACATCTGAAACTTGCCTTTTGGGACCTACCTGCCTCATAGGTGGTGGCATGCGCTGTCATGCTCCAAGTGCTTGACCTTCTGTTCTTTGTGACCATGACGGAGAACTCATACATTGTGTTGGGCTTGAGGCCGGTGGCTGTGTAACTCAAGGATGTTGTATCTTCTGACTACACCAGTGGGTAAGAAACAAAAGGGAAAAAATAATGAGCTCAATGAGCCTGGCAAAAAGAGCATGCAGTCAAATCACACAGACGAACCGGAGTCCATTTCCACACAGAAGCAGGAGAGCATAGCGCTGACTTTCCTTCTTTCTATCAACCAGTCCACATGCGTTGATTGTCCATCCAAGACATAATCGATAAAAATCAGGAATTATGTTGTTCAAACGGGCAGCAAGTTGATAAATTTGCCCAAGGAAGGCAATAACCACAGCAACAGGACAAATTGCACTTCCGTCAATTATTTTTAAGGTTATCTATATTGACTTTAACCTCAATTTATTCCTAATAATAGAAATCCTTTTCTCAGAGGTTTTAATGTGACATTTATTACATAGATTCTCAGCATTTTCTTCTAGTGGTGAAAAGTTCATTTTTTAGAATTCCCCTGTTTGTTTTGCTTTATTTGAATTTAATTTAATGTTTTTTAAAGGGTCACATTTATCAGAGCTACAGGTCACTGTAACTCCAACCAGTGTTGCTGGCGAGGGATACATGCTACTGAATGAATTGGGGTCTCACACATGTAAAGCATGTGGTATGCCCACTGAGAAATCTGCCTGGTCCCTTGTTAATCATCTTATCATGAAAGACTTTAAGCATGTTGTTTTAGTAATTCCAGAATCTATTCAGCTGCTCTGAAGAAAATGAACAAAGAATTAGCACACTGAGTGCTTCTTTCTTTTGTGCTTACATCATATTAAATAGACATATACAGAAGGTCACTGGAACAGTTGATCAGGAAGGAAACAAAGGTTTGTGTAATCATCAGTATTTTTTTATCTAACTGTATCACTGTCACTGTATCACTGTCTTCCCGTTCATCATCGATTTGCTCGAGCGGGCCCCAGTAACATCTCCATATGTCCTGTCTCATGCTAGTAGAGCCCAAGGCATCTGCTTGCTCCAGTAACATAAAGAGCCTCAATCCATTCTGGAATGAGGTCTATAATTGTTACTGGTATTTGGCATATCAAATACAACACGGGTAGCTTGCCAGGCTCTGCCGTGCAGGTAGCATACTATTGTAGCCATCTCTAAGTCCAGCATTTACTGATGAACCACGTGGCCGCAAGCGGCGCGAGCCGGGCGCTGATAGGCTGGTCTACTGGGTGGAGGTCTGACGAGAGAGAAGTCCGGATGTGGAAAATGGAGGCCCTCATGGAGTGAGGGGTCGTCTGGCTTGTTGCAAGGCTCTGCTGGGGTGGTGGGCCAGGGCTAGAACCCACCATCCCTCCCGGGCGCCTCGTGAGCGGCTGGTCACAGGGAGAGCCAGTAGCAGCTCTGCCCCATGTCTGCGAGTCTCTGGACCGGCATACCTGAGCCCACCTTACACCTCCATTTATCTTTTTTTAAAAGTAAATTAAAGGTATTTCAGTAGAAAGCACATTTTCTTGTTTAAAAATTAAAATAGTAATGAAGGAGCAGCTTTTTCTCATAGGTTAATACATGTTTTTATATGATCAAGAAATTTTAATACAACTCATGCCACTTAGAGACATCAATTTTACATCTACTACTTAGTTGTTGATTTTCTTTCAAAGTTAAAATTTACATTTACTTTGAAATGTATTACATTTGTCATATATCTATGATTTTGGAAAACCAAAAGAATATCTTTCCTTCCAACTCGGGTCATATCTCTTCTTCTCTTACCACTCCAGTGTGGTTCATCTTTTTTATTCTATCATGAATCCTTCTTAACTTACAGCATGAAAACCCTCCATTTCATTACAAGACCAAATAAATATTTAACTGCACTAATGACATTTTGACGAGGTGCTCATCCGGCCTATTAAAGTGATGAACTCATAAACATCTATCAGAACCTCTTTTTAAAAATTGCTCTCAAAAGGTGTGCCCTAAATAATGTGAAAATACTTTGCACTCTCAGGAATCAGGAGATGGAGTCCCATCAAATAAAACAAAATGGGCAGCTGTACCTGACGTACAGACATAGCTTTGGTTCTAGCTCTCCTTTGCTACGATGAATATATCCCTAAGTCATAGAATGAAAGTAAGGGAGAAAGACAGGACAATGGGAAATATATCATTGAGGAGACAAAGATCCCATTGTGATAAAATTAGTCTGAACATACAGACTTTGTGAAGGCCACTAAGTTCTACACTCTGTGTTTTGGAATGAAATACTGAAGTTCTATAAATAGCATAAATTTACTGAATTTATCCAGGGATTTTATGGCAGGTTATTGCTCATTACAAACCTTTAAGAACTTTAGAAAACCATGTTTTTTTTTCCTTTGGCTTTGTTTTTCTTTGTATACCCAGTGGTGTTCTAAGTTAACTCTTTTTTTTTTCTTTTTGGGTCATAACTGGCCATGCTCAGGGGTTACTCCTGAGCATCTCAGGATCTCTGCACTCAGGAGTTACTCCTAGTGGTGCTCAGAGGACCATATGGGATACTGGGAATCAAACCCAGGTTGGCTGCATGCAAGGCAAATGCCCTCTCCGCTGTACTACAAGTTCCTCAAATTTTACTCCTAGCTCAATGCTTTGGAGCTTACTCCACTCCTGGTCCTCAAAGAACTAAATGGGTACTGGGGACTGAATCCCAGTCAACTGTTTGTAGGGCTATTGTACTATCTCTTCAGTCTAGAAAATAATTTATATTTTATATTAATAAGCATTGAATATCCAAATTCTACCTCTCTGATGCTCAGTTTCCTTGGGTATAAAGCAGATATAACCATAACACTGGCATGAATTTTTTGAAAGTGTAAAATATAGAATGTTACCTGAAGTAAGCATTAATTAAATGATAATTATGATATTTCATACATTTATAGTGTTATCATTTTAGGTTGTCTTAAATTCCCTAGAGCTGTCTCATGAGTACCGATAATGAAATTTGTATCTATTAGCTTTGTATTACTTATATCTTCTGCAATATCGACACTATATCTATTAAAAGTAGTCAATGATTAATACATGCAGGACTGGAATGTAAATTCCAATTGTTATTATTTTAATCATTTATTATTAATTGAATCATTTTAGTGGAAAATCACAAAAAATTTCCCCATTTGATCAGGAACACCAACAGTTTTAAAGAATCAAAATATAAATGTCTTGTATAAGGATTCTTATATAAGAATCAAAATGTAAATGTCTCTTAAAATATAAAAGAATCAAAATATAAATGGCTTGTATAAGGAGAAATACTGAGGGAAAGGTCTTCAGTGATGTCTTTATGTCTTCAGATAGTGAATATATGTCTGATTGTGAATTTTGTGGTTTCTTTTGAGTAGCTCAAAGACTCCTCTCAGACTGGGATAAAGCAACATACAGTGCCTATTATTGAACCAGGTTCTTCCATATTCAAAGCATGTACTCCATACATTTGAACCTTCTCCTTGATTCCAATGGATTGTGTGTGTGTGTGTGTTTAGTTACTGTGTGTGAAAACCTTTCTTAAAATCAGGAAAGATGATGGGGGGAGAGACAGATAAAATCTTTCTTTTTATTATCAAGGTCAAATCCAGGAGAATAATTGTAAACTCATCCTAAAGACGAGTTTTTAACTTTGACTCACTTTACAGGAATTTTTTGGTTAAGTCTAATAATTCTGTGTCTGCTGTATTAATTATTAAATTGAAAAACATCGCCTCAAGAAATCTGATCTCAAACCATTCTTGTAGGGAACGAGTATTGTTCTTCAGAGCATTTCCCATACAACAAAGTATCATTGGCCATTTTGTGAAATGAATGTCTCTACTAAGCACAGGAATTATGAGCAAAGCAATTTTAAGCAGTCTTTCAAAGTAAACTTAAAACAGCAGATCTGTATATGAAGGTTGTTTTTATTTAATACTATCATATTGTTTTCATTGGCATCTTATCTGACAATGTTAATTTTATAGTTCTGCTGAATCTTAAATCTAATATTGTAAGTAGATGAATAGGGGACTTATAGCATTTAAATGTCAGTTATTCTGTTTGAACTTGCCTATAGAGTTTTTTTCCAGCTACCAGAACTAGCAAAGCAACAGTACCAAAGAAAACTGTGTTTGGTTATGACCAAAACCTGATTTATAATGAAATGCAAATTTTGTGCCATTTAAAAGTTGAATGAAAATAGAAGTAGATACAGCATGGATAAAGGAAGAAAGAGGCAGAATTATAATACTATTGATGGGTCTTTAGTCCAGGTGTTTAGAGTTAGAAGTTTGCAAAGAGTATGCTTCATTGCCTCATATAACAACTGGCTTGAATCTGAATTGAGATGATAGTTTAGTAGAAAAAAAGATTGATAAAGTACAAGTTATCATAATTCTATTCCTAAAGAGCTTTTCTAAGGTCTCTGAATGACTCTGTGATAGGACAAGAACAAGGGTTTTCTCTAATTCACTTTAAGGGTACTATCCATTGTGGATTTTCTTTACCGTATGAGGTTGCTTTCAAGCTAAATAAGAAAGTAAATACAAATGACTTAAAAAAGCATTTGAAGGATATTTTTTGAAATATCTCTGAATTATGTATGTCCCATCTTATTCTCAGAAGATGGGTCTTGGAACATTGATAACCCATGTTCCCTTGGTTATCAATCTAAATTCAAATTAAAAGAAAGACAATAACGGGTGGAGGGATGGGTGCTGGAACACTGTTTGGCAGAGACCCAATTATGAACATCCCTGTAATTATATATCTCACATGGTATAATAAAAATTAAAAAAAGAAGAAAGACACTAAAATCTATCCAGAACAGTAATGTGAAGTCGTGATATTTTCTAAGGCAAATGGCATTCCCTGGTACAGGATCAAATATTTGTACAATTCAGCATTTGGTGGAATTCAAAAATCATTCTGCAGCTCTTGCCTGACGTTTGTCTACCTTCCCTTGGAACTGTTTCCTAAGGCATGATTAACTCCTGTACTAATTTTCGATACTGGGTGATTAAAAAACTCTTTATTTAGTGTTCCTGCAGCCAGGTGACTCATGACAAGCACGGAAGCAGTTCAAACAACATAGTAAACCAATGACAGTTCACCACACATGCCATATTATGAGTTAGAGTTTCACCTTGTATTTTGCATTCGCAGAAAAAGCTGGTCCTCCATCGGACAGTATACAGTCGCACTTCAGATGACTTTTGGTTCTTGGGGACAGAGTTGTCTGCCCAGCTGACTCGCACAGCATCGTGGGTAAGAGCCACAGCCTGGACACCTACTGGTGGGAGCATGGGGGGTGGAGACATCTGGGACCGAGGTGGGGAAATCATCAAGCAAAGGATAATAATCAACTGGGTCAGTGGGATCTGGGTTAAGCAACCCATCAAATGAAACAAACAAATAAATATGTAAATAAAAGAGTTGAAAAATAATCAGTGGTAGCACAATCACAATGAGTTAAATGCATGGCAATAATGATGAAAGGGAACATAAGAAGAACAGAAAGAATATAATTAATTCAATCGGAAAACTCATTTGAAATAATTTCTACATTATAAAAATTACTATTTCCTGTGAGTTAGATAGTTTCTTTGAGTGGTTTTATCAATTCAGCTGTCACCTCTAGTTAAGCATTCAAAAGACTGCTTCTTCTTGGAAGATCCCATAAGGTTTCCTAAATACCTAGTGCAGAATTTATCAGTTATGTGACTACAGAAAGAGGCTTAAAAGGGGGTGTCTCGTTTTTTTCTTCCTGTAAAGGAAATGAATGCTTCATTAACTGATATCTGCTTTATATGCATCTATTTTTTTCTTCCACGTCCAATTTGATTGGGTTTCTCTAGTGCTTTCAGTGTTGGTTAGTCTCTACCCGCACAAATGTTTAGGCAAAACAAATTATAGACTCAGGGGCCCCAAGGTCTCCAACTATCTGTCTACAGCTGTCTGCACTAGACAGAGCTGCCATGCTCCATGGCTTAGTGATGGTTTACTGATGTGCGCTTGAAGTGTGTAATACATCCAAATCCTCACAGAGTAATTACTTATCTCTTTATACTTTGTGTTTGTTTGGGAGCCATTTTTAGCTAGGCTCAGGACTTACTCCTGGCTCTGCACTCAGAGATCAGTCTTGGGGGGGCTCAGAGGACCATATAGGGTGTTAGAGATTGAAGCTGGGTTAGCAAGGAGTAAGGCAAGCACCCTACCCATTGGACTATGTCTCAGCTCTCACATTTTGACTTTTCAAAGGCATTTTTACATCTGCATTTCTTGCTGTAAAATTTTAATTTTGGTGAAAAGATTATCCTCTGGGATGGAGAAACGGAAAGAACTACCTCCAGACTGATTGGTCACACAGACCTTGAGTCATAACACCATCCAGACCTGCATAATGGTGTGTAAGTTTTCAGAAAATTCTCTCAAAAAGTTTTGCACTGCTTCTTATGCTGGGTTGTCAAAATCAGAGCAGCTTGTTTCCAGGCTTTGGCAACAGACCAGTTTTTGAGTCTTTTATATTCGACTTAAAATTGTACTTAGCAACCTTTATCTTTAAATCATTTGCCTAATAAGAGACTGTCACTAATAAAAATAGGTCAGTTCTCAGGCTGAGTCTGTGGGGATGTTGAGGGAGATGGACCTCTAACAGTGGACTTTCAGAAGCATCATCCACACGGAATTTATATATTTAAACAGCTGAGCTCCAAGTGTAGCAGCTGTTGGCTGGTTTTTGATGATTGCTTCAGTTTGTCCACTGCATTTCAAATGCCCAGCCCCTACTCATCACTCTGTTTTCCAATGAATTATTTATTAGTTTACTGGACTGTGGTCTTTGGAGCAAAATATAAAATGTGAAAACAAACACAGAACCAAAGAAAAGAAAGAAAAGGGGAAAAATATGTGTTTAAAATTTAATGACAGAGCCCAGGCATCACACATTTCCTTTGATGGGTCCTTGCATTCAAGGCTCCTTTTTTAAATCCAAATGGATTTATGAAATGATGAAGGGGGACTGAAGCCACCGCAGCCACCAGGAAGATCCCAACCTGCATCAGGTGGCCAAAGGTGCTTCCACCATGTACTTGAGTCTGCTTTAAGCTGACTTGACAAGAGAATGACACAAGTGTCCTCAACTAAGCGACAAAGACCTTTTGGACCAATGTATATTAATGAGTGACCCTGAATAATGTGTCTTTGCTTTATTTTGTGGGGGAAATCTCAGTTAGCTTTGTAGCCTTTTGAGGTACAATATATGGGGTTTAGAAAAAGGAGTCATTTCACCTCAATAAATAGTGATATTCAATCTATTTCTGGATTTGAGAATAAAATACTTTTCATGATTTACTGAGTTACTTAGCGTGTCCTTCAAATATAACTTTTTTCCCCCCCAGAATTTGTCACTGTGTCCTAATATGCTATGGGATAGTTCTTATAGATGGACTAAATGTTTCAAACTGTCTACCCTTAACTATTTTAAGGAGTGTTTTTAGGTCTGATTTCTCATTCTTTTGCCACTTTCACGGAAATCACTGTCTGTATCACTGTCTTCCTGTTCATCATCGATTTGCTTGAGTGGGCCCCAGTAACATCTCCATATGTCCTGTCTCATGCTAGTAGAGCCCAAGGGCATCTGTTTGCTCCAGGAACATAAAGAGCCTCAATCCATTCGGAATGAGGTCTATAATTGTTACTGGTATTTGGCATATCAAATACAACACGGGTAGCTTGCCAGGTTCTACCGTGAAAGATTTCACGGAAATCTTACATTAATTAAATTCAATATTAAAATTGTTTTCCTGGGTGCATGAGCCAATTTCAAGTACCAGTGATCTGCCATACTGAATAGTAAAATGACAGAACAACAATGCCCTGAGATGCAGGGCATCCTACTGTATAGTCATCACTGTTCTGAATGCACATATGCTTCATATATTAACTAGCTTTTCTCCAAGGACAGAAACTAAGTACCTGAGTTAACAACTTTCTTTTGTTGCTAAAATGTTTTTTTACAGTTTTTAATTCTCTTGGGTGCCATATGTGCTATTGATTTTTACCGGTTTTATTGAAAATAGTTAAATACATGCATATAGATACAAATAAGCAAACATAATTTTAAAACCCTGAAAAGAGGTCTTTTATTTCTCATAGATACTTTGCTAAGGGCCTATGAAGTCTCCGTTCAATCAGCATCTGAAAAGTAAGCTTTGTATTTGGAGTATACTTCATTGAGACATGGATCTAGCAACCCAAAAGAAATAAGAGCCAGAAACACACCTCCTTATTTCCTAGCCCTCACCCCTTCTCTACTGTTAAACTATCTTGTTCCTGCAACACTATAAAACAAAAAAGCTTTACAGCGAAAGTGAAGCTCTTCAGCAGCCAACTTGACCTCAGGAAAGTCTCTGCCAGTTCTCAGACTGATTGGCTAAGAATGACATGAGACCCCTGAACACACCAACCCCTGGGCACCTGAATGTAGGAAGCACAGTCGCCTGATAGCTGCTGCAGCTATTGTCTTTGGTTTCATATTTGCTTTGTGCTCTCTCTTCCAATACTGCTCCTGGGAATAGCCCTTGGTCGCTCAGAGACAGAATCCTCTGTGTGGTACAATGACATATTTACTGAGAGAATTTCTGTCAGAACTTTAATATTTGATTCCGTTTATTTGAATTCATTTATTTGATTCCATTTATTTGATTCCATTTATTTTGTTCTCTATGATGTTTGGAAACACAATAAAAATAAGTCTGCTAGATCCAGAAAGTCTTTGCTTTCCCTTGAATAGGGCTTTCATGATTTCTTCTCCAGCCCCTTTCTTCAATGAGAAAATATTCAAGCAACTTCCAGCTTTTGGGATCATTTCATTTCTTAGATTCATCAGTATTAGTCAAACCATGAAAAGAAATCATGTCATGGCTCACTGGTATTTCAAATACAGCATTTGGGAATGCCATTCATTAGCAATTTGGATGGCAAAGGTAAATTAAAGGAAAAGCCACAGATAGTCTTTGATGCAATGGAGATTTTTGTTTAATTTATCAAAAATGAATCTTTATAGTGGGTTTTAGTTTGGGTAAGAAAATAAAACATGTTTCACTGGAGCAATAGTACAACAGGCAGGACATTTGCTCTGCATGTGGTCAACCTGGGTTTGATCCATGACACACAATCTAATCCTTTTAGTCTGTCAGGAGCGATTTCTTAGCACAGAGCCAGGAGTAATTTGTGAGCACTACCAGGTGTGACCCAAAAACTAAAAAAGAAAAAAGGAAGGATGGATGGAAGGAAGGAAGGAAGGAAGGAAGGAAGGGAGGGAGGGAGGGAGGGAGGGAGGGAGGGGAGGGAGGGAATTAAGGCATCTACAAGATCAACCATAGTATAATTCTAGGTGGTCTGATCATCAATGATGACCACATTGATGAGCAGCTGCTCATCTTCTTGTAACACAGGCAGGAAAAAATGGAAACTTGTCCATAAAATGTAGGCAGGCATCGACACAACCTAGACTCTGCAAGTTCCAACTCTGCAAGCTCTCAGAGAATCTTGCTGCTGGCAGAACAAGAGACTTAGGGGAAGTGAAAATCCTTGGTACTGAACCCTCATACAGCTTCCTTGCTGTGTGTCCATTTCTCTCATCTCTCTATACATTTGGACCTAACCTATTTGATAGAAAACATTCTGAAGGTGAATACTTTTTTCTGGAGACTTGAAAGCTTTTGAAAACATGATTAAAGAGAGATACTGTCCCCCCTACCTCCCGATCAAGGGAACAACTGTTAATTACTCCAAACTTTTGCATTTAAGATCCACAGGTTAAAAATTCAAGGAAATTCTAGAACAACTCTTTCTATGACAATTTCTAGTTGAAAACTCTAAAGTGAGAGTGTGTTTTGGAAGTCATCACATAATAAGGATGAATAACTTAAAAACTAAAGCACTATTACGGCAGACTAGGATTGGCGTTGTGGGGCTGGGGAGATATTGCTGTAAGTGTGGCGCTTACCCTCATGCGTCTGACCTGGATCTCTCCCTAACATGGCATATGTTCCCCATCTTCCCGCCAGTAATGATTCTCGAGTGCAGAGCTTGGAATAAGCCCTAAACACTTCTGGGTATGATCACAAAGAAACAAACAACAAATCAAACCCCCAAAATATGGTTTAGTAGATTTTAAAGACAATTGAACAAAAGCAGAAGTTCTAGGATCTCACTACTTATGTTCATACCTAGGCATCCAAAAATCACTTGATCACTTGACATCCCGTTATTTGTCGATTTACTGGAGTGGGTGCCATATACATACAGTGTATTTTTCATCCAAAATACACTATAAAAATTTGGTGGTTGTTGGGGAGGTTAGGCCACACCTGGCAGTACTCAGTGATTTCTCCTGGCTTGTACTTGGAATTACTTCTAGTGATGCTCAGGGGACCACATGGGATGCTGTGCATTGAACTCTGGTTGGCCACATACAAGGAAAATGCCCCACCCGCTATACAATGTCTCCAGCTCATAATAAATTTTATATGGATAAACAGACACCATATAAGTTTCAAAATATGATGGCATATGCCTTGGAATTTATTTCCTTGTATTTTATTTGGCTTTCGAAGATTATTTCATTCTCATCGTAACTCAAGACTTGTCTGCTCTGTCACAGAGGATGAATTGTTTAACTTACCTGTGATCGATCTGGTAGTGGCACTCTCGTAAAGAGGAACTCCTTCTCCGCATTGTTAAAAGCTTTTAGGGAGATTACATAATGGGAACTTGACTCTGGAGAAAAACAGAGAGAGTATGAACATGATTATTTGTTTAGCGCATCAAAATATTCAGGGTAAACATTTTCCAGAAATCAAGTTTAATATAATCTATTAAGTAAATGTTGTTTCAAAATGAGTGAGTTTGATTCGGGAAGATGACAGTGATATAAAAATTTTTTTTTATCTCCCTGAATCTCTATATTGAAAGATACTGAATGATTAAACAGAAGCTTGAAAGCGTTTGGGCATTTACCACAAAACTAGATGAGGAGTTAGAGACTCCATCATAATACAAGTGGCTGTGGACAAATCACCAGCAGCCTTAGGGTCTGTTTGTCTTCTGCATCTGTGGAACAGAGAAAAATCATCTAATTCTACATCAACCATCAGAAAAACTTAGCAAGTTATGGCAGAACAGTGTGACCTGCAAATTCCCCTTGCCTGGATGGTCTCAGAAATTACCAGAAACAAATTTGACTAAAAAAAAAATACTAGAACAGTACAAAGGTGGAAATTATCACAAAAGTGTGGGAGTCAGAGGCTAGGTAAGACAGAAAATGGAGCAGAGTGCTAACAACTGTCAAAAGTACTAATACCAACCTAGAACTGAGCATTAAATACAGGCAAAAAATACACATGACAACTCTTTAATGTATGTTCTGTAATCCATAGTCTGGAAGGGAAGGAAAAAAGAAAGAGATAGAGAGAAAGGGAAAGAAATAAAAACCTGCCATGGAGGGGATGGGGGGAGAGAACCAGGGACGTTGGTGGTGGGAGATGGGCGCTGGTGGAGGGATGGGTGCTGGACACTGTATGACCAATACCCAAATATGAACATCTTTGTAATTGTATATCTCACGGTGGTATAATAAAATACTTATAAAAATTACTAGGACAGTAGCCACAGAAACAAGGGGGCAAGAGGAAAAGTGTTGAAGAGCATGTTTGCCACAGTAAACTGCTACAGTAGAAGTCAGGGCTGGGCTGCTGGTTGGTTGGTTGGTTGGTTGGTTGGTTGGTTGGTTGGTTGGTTGGTTGGTTGGTTGGTTGGTTGGTTGGGTGGGTGGGTGGTTGTTTGATTAGTTGGTCGGTTGGTTGTTTTTCTTGTTTTTTGAGCCACATGTGGCAGTGCTCAGGGCTTACTCCTGGCTCTGTGCTTAAAGATCACTCCTGGGTTCTGGGGTTCACATTGGGTGAAGGTTTGAACCATGGTCAGCTGCATACAAAGTGGAACTGCCCTGCTCGTTGTACTATTGCTTCAGCCCCAAGCCCACATTTCTTTAAAGGGCCTAGTTAGCAAACAATTTCACTTTGCAGACTACATTGCTATATTTTCATTGCCTCGTATTAATATGGGTGTGTTTCCACCTCGTGGAGCTAAAAATGCATACATGTCACATTTTCGTTCATGGAACCCAAATGAAAACAGGAAACAGACCAGTTTAGAACCGCAGACCACGATGTGATATGCATTGGTCTGAGAGGATCAGGAGAGGGAGTTGGGTATGCTGAGAAAAGCTATTTGAACTTCTAGCAATGCAAGAAAATAATTCACATGAAAGCAAGTAACAACAATCTGTTGAGGTTAATATATTTTTATTTTGTTAATAAATGAAATAAAGGGGGCGGAGCGATAGCCCAGTGGGTAGGATGTTTGCCTTGCACGTGGCCGGCCTGTGTCGGCCCGGGTTCGATTCCCGGCATCCCATATGGTCCCCTGAGCACCGCCAGGAGTAATTCCTGAGTGCAGAGCCAGGAGTAACCCCTGAGCATTGCCGGGTGTGACCCAAAAAGCAAAAATAAATAAATAAATAAATAATAAAAAAAAAGAAATGAAATAAGGATAATATCATTCTTTAGAGACAGGTACACCAAAAAATGATACACAAGAGAAAATAAGCATAAATGCAATTTAATAGTACAAAATAAGCTAACCAATATTAAGAAAATGAAATGAGAGCTATGCAAGTATAATATAAATCAGAATTATGGAGGCATAAGAAGGTGACATAATTCAAGAATACTATACGTAGGTAAAACATTAACTTTTAAAAAAGGATAACTGGATGAAACTTAAGAGAAAATGAAAATAAACAAAAGAAAATTATGAGTAAAAAGAATTCAGAATAAAGGACAAGTACTAAAGAAGGGTCATCTATGAGACAAATTAATAGTTGCCCTTGAGGGACCAGAGTAAAAGTCAGTGAGTAGGGTGTTTGCCTGGCATGCACTCCACCTGCCTTTTATCATTGGCACTCCTTATGTTGTCCAGAACCACCAGGAGTAATCTGGTTAAGAGCCAGGAGTAAGTCCTGATCACTGAAGGGTGTGGTCCAAAACAAACAAACAAAAAACAGTTGTCCTTGAGGAAGAAAAGCAAAAGAAACAGAATAGAATACAACATAAAAATGTAATTCAAGATATTTTTGCTGACTTAGAAAAGTTTTAGGCATCCACATAGAAAGACTTCATGGTTTTCTTATATGGTAGAAAATCAGGTAATTATCAGGCTTTTTGGCAACGATGCTTTATATCAGAAGAAATTGGAGTGAATCTCATTCGAGATTCAAGGTAATAAAATGTGATTTTCAAGGGTTTTAGAGTCCACAAAACTTAACTTTAAATATAAAGAGCACAACTAAACTATTATTATCTTGGAAGCAATCAGGAAATATTGTTCCCCTGATCCCAAGAACTACTAGAATATGAGCTTTGAACATGCAAAATGACCAAAGGAGAGATATCAATCTAATGACTAAAAGTGCTGAATAACAAATGTAATACACTAAGGTCAAGTCAGGGTTAAAGGGGGAAGATTTTAGTCTACAATGGTGAAATGTTCTAGACATTATAGCTAGATCACAATTATCAGATAAAATTAGGGAAGTGTCTGTTTAGTATTTAAAAAGCAAATATTTTAATATTAATCATGATATTATTATTATCATTATAAATGTAAGAATATGAGATGAAGCAAATAAATTACCATGATAGATTTGAATGATTAATTAATCCTTTATATTGTTGAGTCACATCTCACTTTCTATGGAAGGACAAACAGAAGTCATATAGTTTAAATAAAATATTGTATTCCTAAACTCATTTAAACTGTTTTGTCCACTGAAAAATACATTTACAAATTATGAGTCAATAACAATAAGAATTCCTAGAATATAGAATGGGTTTTTGAGAAAAAATATTTTTGAGATTGTAATCCAACACCACAAAGGGCTTCTAAGAGAGATGATTAATTCCTGATCTGGGACAGGAAACAGGGATGTGTTTCACACCCAACAGTTGAGTATGAAATATCTTGACACAAGGAAGCAAGGCAGGACTAATAAAATTAAGTCAATGGATTCAAGAATCAACCTGAAGATTGGTTTTCACACAAGAAAGATGAAGATAATCCAGGCTTTGATGAAGAGTTATAATGAAATTGGAACTGACCAAAAATATGTGAGCGTGTCAATTTATTTTAGAGAAGTGTAAGAGGTGACTACTGAGGTTGAACAGAGAATCAAGTGAACATCCTGAAAATGGCAAATAATCAAATATTTTTCATATCTTTCTTGAATAAACTCAACAATTCTGTAATCAAACTGAATTAAGAAGGGAAGAATTTTTCTTATACTATTGCCACTAATGAAGACAAAAAGATAATAGTCCAAATCTGCCATTCCAAAGAAAAACATTCAGGACCTCTAAAATAAGGGGAAACATACAAACATCATGTCCCTACTGAGAAAAACAAACAAAAAACATGCTATTCTCCAGAGCATTACCCAAAGGGCTGAACCTACTTAGCCAGATTAAGTCTCTGGACTCTCAACTAATTTGCAGGAAACATAGAAAGAAACATGTTCAACTCCAACACATAATAACTCATTAAGCTTTACATCTATTGTACATGGTTTTCTACATCCAGGTTTTATTTTACAATAAAAAAGGCTTTTAAAATGAATTTATCTTCAGTAGTGTTTGAAAATTTATTACCAAGATTTTTCTTCAGGAAACTTTTATGTGACCTATATATTAGTACCAAATGTAACTGACATTGCCAACCACAATGACACAAGGGCCGCAAAATAGCAAGAAAAATAGAATTCAATTATATTTGATGTAGTTAAGAGTAAAATTCAAATATATTTGATGTAGTCAAAGGGCTTCTATTAAAAATATTGCTTTCTCTACAAGGGGGAATATTTATATATATTTAAATATCTCTCATTACACTAGATTATTGATAATCTTATAATATTCTTATTAATAAAAACATAACCATAACATAACCAATAAGAACTTAATGTTTTCGGAGCTCTAAGAGTATTTGTAATAGATGGGCTATTTATAGACAGGTTATAATCCAAATTAAGGTCAGCAAAAATAATCAAAAGAATTAGGAAGTATAGTGTTCAGTGCAACATATGAACGAACATTGTATGAGTTCTAGAAGCCTAAAAAGTTAGCGGAAAATTGAGTGATTGAAATAGTCTAGGCAAGTATGAACATCTGGGTAGGATATGAGTACAAGGATCAGAGGAAGTAGCAAACATCCCAGGGAAAATATATAGGTGCTGAAAATATAATTAAGGGAAAATATAATTAAGAAGAAAAACCTTTTCTGTTAGGAAAACCATATCCTTACAATGACTCCAAGAAGATTAGTCTGACTTTAAATAAATACAATTATAATGTAAACATTATGTTTACATTACATTAAACCCTATAAAATCACTGTCTCAAAGCAAGATTGCCATAGTCTATATGAGAAAACAGGGCAAGGGGAATGGACGGTAACGTAGCTAAGGATCAAGCCACCATTGAGCCCAATGACGCTGTGTATGGAAGACAGCCAGCCCCAAAGTTGTCAGATTTCCCCCAAATCTAGATTTTTATATGACATCACCAAATTTTCCAATGTTGGCAAATAATTGTAATAAACCAAATAAATGTGTGTGGATGAAACAAAGATCTCTCTCTTCTCTCTCTCTCTCTCTCTCTCTCTCTCTCTCTCTCTCTCTCTCTCTCTCTCTCTCTCTCCTGAATCAAGACCTGTGACCTCTAGTGTATAAGCTCAGATCACTATACATACACTACGAATATGCACCTAGTCACATACAAATTGGTTGATGAAGTCGGAACTCAGCCAAGATGGAATAGTGACCAATTAGAAACCATTCTCTGTGGTAGAGATAATAAAACCTGCACTTGAGTGGGGGGTGGGGGTCTTTTCTGTTTAATGCCCCGCTGTAGGCTGGAATTTAGAGAGAAACAGGTCCGGGATGCAGGCTCTGGGTTTCAGGTTGAGGGTTGACCATCTGGGCCAGGAAACTGAATTCCTGCCTGGCTTCTCTCTCCAGCCGCCTTTCATACAGAGTGTAAAGACACACTTTACACGGAGTCCATCACACTCTGCAAGCGCTTCACTGCTGCCAGGCTTCAGGAGTGCGCATTTGTGTCTCATTTAAAGCACAAAATTAAGAAAAGGAGAAGAAAAGAAACTTCCAATATCAGGTTCCTTTTCATGTTACTGGCTTGCCTCTTTTTCTCTCGTCTAAATGACTTGGTGTGGATCTTAATAGGCGCTGCCTCCCCAGCAGCTTTTAACATTTTCCATCTCTGCCCCTTCACAGAAGAGAGGTGATTCTCATTCAGAACTGACTTGCTAATCCGCAGCAAGTCGCTATTATCTGGGTAATGGTGGTTTCTTCCACTGAAGTCTAGCAAGGGTAGGCTGATAGAATCCTGAGTTTTGTCATGAACAAAGGGTTATTTTACAAATTGGTTACAGAAATCACACCAGGAACTCTCACAAATTCTAACTATGTTGCATGCCTCCGGTAGGATCATTCTTAAATTTAAATAACAAGAGGTAATGATTTAGCTCTGGAAAAATGTCAGATGTTTGATTTTCAATAGTTATAACTGGTTAAAAAGTATCCCAGACAATTTTGTATCCTAATGATCCATCCACATCTCAATTTGAGATGTATCTTCTCTCTCTCTCTCTCTCTCTCTCTCTCTCTCTCTCTCTCTCTCTCTCTCTCTCTCTCTCTCTCTCTCTCTCTGTATATCACAGAGACTTAGGAATACTGGAAATCACTTGGCTACATTTGGTATATCCGTATGGTCAGTACCATTGGCTATTTGCTTTGACATTCTTTTTAATTGTGGTGGGAACATCTTGCTAGAGAGTGAATTGAGGGGATGATGCTAAGTGAGCAGGGGAGGGTGGAAGGATTTCCCACCCCAGTTCAATCATGTTATTTTCAATTGTAGCACTAGAGGGCAATGTGGAGCTATTTCCTGCACATGCTCAGAGCTCTTAAACGTAAAAAAAAATCTGTAAATCACAAAAGAATTGCTAGAATTGGTCCCTCTATAGAAGCATCAAATGAGTTAAACACATTTACTATTACCATAATGAATTCCAAATGAATTAATCATTAATTATGGTCAGACCTCATTGTTCAGGAACACGCTTAATGACAATTGTAACAGTAAATTTATTTTGATTTGCTGAAATGTTGCAGATATGTAGATTTACATCTTTGTCAATTGGCCCTGAAAAATAAGATAGAGTAGTGCTTTATTATATGAATCCTCTGAAGTTAAATTAAACTTAAATATAGATTTTATGGTTAAATATTATCTTTAATTATGTTTCTTGAGGGATCCACAGATTACCTATCATTGGTTCGATTTACATCTTTGCTGGGCCAACATTTCTTAAAAAAATGTCATTGAGTGCCAGGGAACTGGCTCAAAGGGCCAATGTAGCATGCTGTGCACACAGGAGAAAGAGGTTCTCTTATGGCCACCACCTGGTCCTCAAGCACTGCCAAATAAGGCCCAACGAGCAAACTAACTCTCTCCACTCCCAAAATATCAGATATGGATAAAATCAGCTGAACAAACCCTTAACAACTCTGAATGACACCCAAAAGATGTCATCTATCCATAGATAGGTGTTCATTCCTAGTTAGTATCTTTATGATTATAGGGAAGATTAAGTAAATTGGGGTTATAAAACTCAAAAGGGATGGGCCCAAAGCAGAATTTTCAGTTCTCTTTGCCCAGAAACTTCGGTAAATGAGAAAACCAATAATCCAGGAAGGATTTTCAGGCCTGCAGGTCAAAGAAACTCTGGAGGGGTGTGAGGGGTGGGGGGTTAGTCAAGGAAGGGGTGGGGCTGAACCAAAACCCAGAGATAGCTCCTTAGGGACAGACCAAGATGCCGTCCTAGGTAACAAAGCCAGCAGAAGAAAGTCATCATTTTTAATTATCATTTGTGTGAATTTAATGCCAGTGGCATGTGCCAGATTTACAGCCCATAGCCTCTTTATTCATTACAGATTATGGACTTCACTCAGTGGTCTGGTCCGTGCCAAGTGTTTTTCTGGGTCCGGTCTCATGTCCCGCATCTTCTGCCCTGTGGGTACTGCCAAGTTAATTAGAGTAAATTAGAGTGGTTGCTGTTTCCTAATGTAGACGCCTGCTCAGCACAGTGAGCTACCACAGGCACCAGAGCACAGGCCACAGGACTGTTGTCAGAAAGGCAACTGTTACTGGCCCTGCTGCACCACCACCCTCTAAACCGTTTCATTAAGTGTAATGGGTAGGTAGCAAAATTGCTTGGCTGCATTGATCCCCCCTAAAAGGATGGGCGATTCGTAGCTGGGAATGGCGCATTCTATAATACACTCTCGACATTCAATTTATATCTTTGTGAATTGAATTAATGGCTCATCTCACAAGCATCTACATGAATCACTCCTTCATTTCAGGGACTCTGTCCAAAGGTCAGATGATAACATAATTTGCTCATCACTAGAGACTTCCAGTTACTGGCTATCTAGCTACTCTGTGTGAAGAAGGATTTGAAGTCTATAGAAAAGAATTAAAGAAAAAGATTCTTTAATCAAACGGGGTCTACTGCCAGGAAGAAACTTTGGTGCAGAGTTTTCAAGAAAAATCTCACCTCAGCAGATAGATGGTACTTAAACATTTGCTGAGTTAATGAATGAATAAACATGGGAAGATTAAAGCACTCAGTGAAGGTGTAATAGCAAAGACCCTAATCACTCTACATAGAAGTCAGATTTTTTTCAGCCCTTTGAACATTGGCTGTGATCTGTAGGTCCATGAAGAGAGAGCACACAACACCCTTAACTGTGGAGATCCACATTACATTCCTCAGCCACTGTGCGGTTCTCTACTCATCAACTATGAATTTCTCATCTTATGTACACTTTAACTTTCATTAGTAAAAGTTTAAGGAATTTGGAAGAAGTTTTGATCTGATCACTTGATCCTTGACATCCGTTATTCATCGATTTGCTCAAACAGGCGCCAGTAACATTTCCATTTGACCCTACTATTAAGGAAATAAATCTGATATTAATATCTGATCTAATATTAATGAAATTAATTCCTCGAAACTATGTGATCTAGGAATGATGAAAAAGTTGTTGAAAATGAGTCTATTTCAGAGGCCATTGTAATATCTCCAGGACCAGAGGCCAGGGGAGGACAAGACTGAGTGAAACAGAAAAGAACTCAATTCAAAAGACAAGTATGAATAACAATGTGTTCTTATATTTGTAGGGGTGATAGTGGTTGTGAAAATGCAAAAGGCTGGGGCTCAGGGACTCCTATGGAATGCCAGGGATTGAACCAAGTGGGCCATGAAAATCGTCCTACATTCTATTACTGCTCAGCCTCCAGAAAGACCACGCTTTGGGTGCTGGAGCGATAGTCCAGTGGGTAGGCGGTTTGCCTTGCATGTAGTCGATCCGGGTTCGATCGGCATCCCATATGGTCCCTCACGTGGTGCCAGGAGTAATTCTCCTGCAGAGCCAGGATTAACCCCTGAGCATGGATGGGTGTGACCCAAAAAGCAAAAAAAAAAAAAAAAAAGAGCTTTTAATCAGGATCTCAAACATGTGAAATAGAAGACAGGAAGGGTATAGTCATTCCAGGTTTAGGATCAAAGTCAAAAATCCAGTCGAGGTCTTTCAGCCAGATCCTGGGAGTGTGGGAGCTCAGCCCTGCCCCAGCCAGGACTAGAGGCTTGGGGTTCTCTATGGGATGCTCTGCAGACCGTTTTCATCCACCGATTACAGCACAAATACCCCTGCCCGGCTTCTGTTGGCGGTGTGCCTTGGCAGAGAGCCTGGGAACCGCAGTTGTGTCCTATAATGGAGCACTTTATGAAGAGGTTCTTCAGTCCACGATTTCCATAAGGAAATTACCCAAGATGCGTAAGCAAAGGTAATGGCGTCCCACTTTCAGTACAGCCGCACACACCTTTACACCCCTGAGAAAATAAACTGAATTAAAGACGAGGTAGAAAGAGCTTGTAACCACTTAAGGAGTCCGTTGCTTAGAAATCCAAATATCATCTTTTTTAGTTAATTCAGTCAAACTAATTATTCTTTTGAACTAAAAGATCAGTCAGACTCTCTGACTGAAGGAAAATATGTGTTCGAGGGTGAAGAGAAAGGAGACACACTTTTCCCCTTTGATCATTTCGTTCCATTCTTTGTCTCTCCCCTATTGCCTTTCTCCCTCTCTCTGGAATTCCTGAGCCTATTTTCTTTTTTTAATCTAATCACTGTGAATCACCAAGTTTCTCATGGCTCAGTTTAGGGTTATAATGTCTGAACACCAAGGCGGTGTCTGTGTCCCTCCCTCCCTCTAGAGACCCTCGGCTTCTCTCGCACCCTGAGCCTTCTCCACAGCGGCCACGTTTTCTGTCCTTGAGGCACTGTGGTTTGCAGTTTCTGCAGTGTTACTGAAAGAGGGTCGTGCGCATCACTTGCCCCTTCCTTTTGGCACCCTAGCCTCCCCTTCTGACTGACCACTTCTTCCTTCTGTCATTGTCCTGGAGGTCCCTTCCCTGACCAATCCATGGTGGAAATTTTCTCACTCTCCTGACTCATTCCTTTGAGTTTCTAGGAGAGAGTAAGGAACCAGGAAATACAAAACTGAACTTGAAGACAGACAGAGAAAGAAGATGATAGGTGTGCAAAGAGAAGGGAGCAGAAACTCAGATAAGGACCAGGGTCCTTGATCAAAAGCTCTTGCTGCCCCAGGTGCTGACCTGGCCTTGCTTTTATCTCACTCCTCTTCAAGGAAGCTGGAAAGGTGACTGACTACAGTCACTGTTCCCATTCAGAGCTGAGAAATGCTGACTTCAAGGCGTAGCAGCGGCCACTGAGCTCATTAAACAGCAGTGCTAGGAAGCAAAGCTGTGAGCACAAGGCCAGGAAAGCTGGTCTAGAGTGAGATTCCCTGATGGCTGCCCCGCTGTGAGCTGGAGCGCAGCGATGAAACAGAACTAATAAACTGGCTCCTTACGCTTCACTTTAAGCAGAAGTAGATTATTTCATTTTTGTAACACATATGAACATCATATAAACACCATCTAATTATCTCTAACCTACGGTAACTTGTATATGTCAGGGTTTATTATTTGATGCTTTGGTTCTGCCTTTACTCAGTGTGTGTGTGTGTGTGTGTGTGTGTGTGTGTGTGATAATGAGAAGGAGAGCATCAGAGCTGCCTGAGTGGCTCAGCTTTTTAAATGCACTCAAGTTTCTGTCCATATCTGAGAAATGCCCATTGTTAACTGCTGACTTTTAATTGGTGCCAAGTTGATGGCAGTCACAGTCAGAGCCTGTGGACATATATGTACTTCCGTATGGCATAGAGACTGCATACATATATGTGTGCTTCCCTAAGGCATAGTCTACAGACATATATGTGCTTCCTTACGACATAGAACCTGTTTACATATATGTGCCTCCATACAGCATAAGAGCCTGTATACATATATGTGCTTCCATATGGCATAGAGACTGCATATATATATGCACTTCCATATAGCATAGAGACTTCATACATATGTGCTTCTATAAGTCATAAAGCCTGCGGACATATATGTGCTTCCATACAGAGAATACATACATATATGTGCTTCCATCTGGCATAGAGCCTGCATATATATGTGTGCTTCCATATGGCATAGTGCTGCATTCATATATGTGCTTTCCATATAGAGACTGCATACATATATGTG
>JAJIBD010032365.1:0-27699 GCA_021461705.1 Cryptotis parvus
TGGCACGAAAAGAACTGACACTGGAATCAGTTTCAAATGATTTTGAATCATCATATATAAAATATTACATCATGGATGAATATTTAGAAAAGAATGGTCTATTAAAATAAAAAACCTTCCTCTTGAGCCAAAGCAAACTCTCCTGACAGTTCCTCTTTATTTCATGGGCTGTGCAGGATTCTCAGTAGAAATTCTCCTTTAACTTCCCTTCTCTGTGGGTTAAATGTAGTAATAATTCTTAATGGATAATAAGCCCTCCCATTTTTAGTGTGCAATCTCGTTTCCCCATGCTCTCCCTAAATATAGGTTCCAGTTACCTGTACCATTCAAAACTATTTCTGTGCGAGAGTGTGGTGTGTGTCAGAAGAGGCGGGAGTGTTTGAGCCTCACCGGCAGTGCTCAGGGCCTACTCCTAGTTTCTGTGGTGTTTAGTTCTTCCATCTCTGTTGCTCAGGGATCAGGATCATTCCTGGTGATGCTTGGACCTAGGCTTTTCCATATAATAGCTTTCTGATGCTTATATATTTGACTTGGAGACTTTAAGATCTTCTAGGTCATAGCCCAGTAATTGTTTATTTGTGGCGAGCTTATTTTGTCAAACAGAGGTATAGTTTGGTATTTTCTCTGATTTCAATTTACCTAATACTTTTGTGGTTTCTCATGTTGTTACTTTAAATTGTTTTGTATTTTATTTATTGTTTTCTTCATTGCCCTAGAGAGGTGTTGCAGGTGTGACTATGGTGCCTGGCTGTGTCGGTAGGTGGCAGACAGGAGATCCAGGCTTGTCTACACCAGAGCTCTCCCCGTGGGCAGGATGGTGATGGTCTTAGCTAAAAAAGATTGGGTCCCCTGGAATGAACCCAGAGTCACTGAAGAGCCTGGCAAGCTACCCGTGGTCTATTCAATATGCCAAAAGCAGTAACAATAATGGACCTCATTCTCAACAAATGGAAATGCTACTGGTACCTGCTTGAGCAGGTGATGAATAGCAGGAAGACAAGTTGTTGCAGGACCCTAGGGCCGCTGCATCTGCTCTGGATTTCCCCCAAATCACTCCGTAGATAAGGGGGTAGTCTAAATGTGGCAGTTTATCCGACCATGTATACTGTACTAGCTGATATAAATATTCTCCCATGCTATCACAATCATGCGTGGGACTAGCTAGATCTTACCAGCATGTGCCTGGCCGCGTAAGGACTTTCCTAAGTAATTAGACCAGAGAGAAATGCTGTTTGCTTCACAAACAAACAAGCATGGCTCCCTGATAAAATCTAAAACTACAATGAAGTAGAGACTTGCCCTGAAGGCTTGGAGAAATATTTAACTGGCATTGTTTGATCTTTAGTACAGTGACATGCCATCTCAGAAACCCCTTCTCTACATTTCAAAGGCATTCCCGCCCAAAACATTAGCACAGTAAAGGCCCTAGGTGAGATGCAGGGGAGGGACTACAGAGGCGTGGACCCTCCCTGCTTTCCATAACAATGGGAGGAAAGGGTCTGAGTTGCGTGGGGGTATCAACTAGCCGGTTCCGCTCTCCTGTTCTTCTTCTTCCCTGTAGGATTTCGCCTTGTGAGCCTTTATTCCCCTTGGAAGTTTTACACATGGTGGTAGCCATCTTGTCTGCGTGGCTGGGGTTCTAACCTGGAATCCTAAACATCGGGTTTTCCTTTTGCTAATTGTATGCCTGAACCTGTGATAAGTAAAGCCTTTTTAAAACCGCATCAATTCTGAGGTGTCCATCCACTCCTAACGGCGGAGGTAGAAAGAACTACGCTTCCCGGCACTATGGACTAATGAGGCCCCGACAACAAGTGACAAGTTTTCTTCAGTATTATAACCATTTCAAAGATATAGACTGTATTCTCTTCATCTTTGTATGGGAATTTCTATATAAGGACCCACAAATTGTAAATCATTGGAAACTCATAGTTATTCATCAACTGGATCAATATGATTTCTGTTTTTATGTTGTAAACATACTTACCCCACACCGAGGCATGCATTTATTTATTAAGTGCACGAATAATATGCAAGAGTTATCAGATTTCCTGACGGGAGATTCTATTGAGCATTCATTATACTAAAATGTCCCAAGCCCATTCTTTTCTCCTATAATGGTACACTCAACTTTTCACTTTTAAGGATAAGCTCTTCTGAGACATGTTAAATAGGGGTAAACATAGATATCATCTTCATCAGTGTGCTCACCTTGTGATTCCCTCTTTGTGGTGACTGAATGGCTATACAAGGGAAGAAAACCAGGGCATCAAACTTTTGGGATACTCAGAATGTTGGACGCGGGAATCCCGGCTAATGCTGGGAGCCCATCTGGAATTTTTCTTTTTTCAAGACCTACTTATTCCAAGATTTATTCAGTTATTTTTATTTTACTTAGGAGTAGAGTAAAATTGATTCATCCACCTTGACAGTGGATGAAGTGCTTTATTCAAGAATTTGCCACTGTCCTTATGTTTATCATGAACAATTTCAGCACAAGTGCAGAACAACATGGTCCCGTATAGTCTTTATGTTGCAGATTTAGAAACAACCCCTAGAGTTATTTCATTCATTTCATTTCCTTCACAGTTATAAAATCTGCAGACACTTGTGAATTACTTCTTGCTTCTCATCATCACCCTGGATCTCATCCACATGTTTGTACACCTTTGGTCAGATCATTATCTTTGACACAATCACCCGTCCGGGTAACCACATTTCCAAAAGTTAATATCTTTTTTGTTCAGCAATAGGTCTTACAATAGTTTCCCTCTAGGCTAGGGAGTTGATAAGGATGTCAAGAAGGTGCATTTATCAAGTCAGATTTGGTGTGCAGTTAATGTTTTTAAAGGGGAGGAGTGAATAAATTTTGCTTTGCTTAGAGAGAAGTACTATCCCTTTCTTTCACTCCAAAAGCCCAAATGCCTTAGTGATTTACATTTAGCTCCCTTAATCTCCCTTCAAGTAAAAAGGAGAAAGAGCAGGGTCTTTATTCTGTACATAACTCATTCAGCCTGTCTTATTCTTCCAAAAGAAGGCTGTGAACATTAACACAGAGAATTCTAGAAGAAAGAATCAATATATGTAAACATGTGAAATAGAAGAAGAGGCTATTGATGAGCAAGACATCTTATAGTAAATAGTCACCAAAAAGGTAAAATATCAACTCTTCAGAGCTAAAGTAGAAAGTGAAATAAAAATCAGAAATTAAGGCCACAGAGGACAAATTCTAATGTAAAAGTGATTTTCCCAAACAAGAATTAATTACCATGTCTTTAAGATTTGGAAGTGTATCTTACCTTCAAATCTGCTGATACCTCTGAATTATTTGAAAACCATTTTCAAACCTGTATTCATGTTTAAATGTTGAATTTCTGTGCCTAAAAATGTCTAAATAAGCTGCATGTCCATTGACATACAAACTTAACATGTGTGATCCTGGAATATGGAAATGGTAAGATTTACAATAGCTCATTTCCCCTAAATTGGAACTCTTATCTTGCAGAATAGCTTTCAGGGGGCGGGCGCCCATCAGGTGGGTAGGCGTTTGCTAGCCGCGTCGCCTATGCTAGCCCAGTTCGATCCCGCCCCCTTATGGTCCCGAGCACCGCCAGGAGTAATTCCTGAGTGTAGAGCCAGGAGTAACCCCTGAGCATCGGCGAGTGTGACAAGCAAAAAAAAAATAAAAAAAGAATATCTTTCATTGTTTTGCCATATTTCAAAAGTAATTTATGAAACTCTCAATCACTAATTCACTAAGATTTATTTGGGAGTAAGCATCTTGGAGCTCCATTGTAATGCAACACTTCATTCTTTCTCTAAAAGTAAATATCAAAAAAAAGTAAACATCATCATGTGACTGTTGACTGGAGATACATATTCTTTTAGGCAGTGCTCCATGTGCAGATGTTCTGCCTTTCCTTACATATATTGAAAGGAAATATTCAAATACCTGGAATTACTACCAGATTGTTGCATTCCCTGGAGATTCATTTTTTTTTCTAAAACATGGGGAAACTAATATTATATATATATTTTTAAAATGCTATATGGAGGGCCAAAGAGATAGGAATTCCAAGAAGGGCACTTGCTGACCAAGAGTTAAATCCCAACACCAAGCGGGTACCCAAGCAGCCTAAGGTGTGACTCCTAAGCACAAGGTAGGAGAAGCCCACAGGCACACCTAGTGTGGCCTCAGAACCCCCCAAATAAATAAAATAATTGAAATACTATAGATTCTGTAAAAAGCTTTCACAAGCGAATGATAATTCATGGATGACTGTACAGGTTTCCATGTCAATTGAATCAGTGGCACACTAACAGCTATCAAATAGAACATCTGAAACTTGCCTTTTGGGACCTATGCCTCATGAGGTGGTGGCATGGCTGTCATGCTCCAAGTGCTTGACCTTCTGTTCTTTGTGACCATGACGGAGAACTCATAATTGTGGTAGGCTTGAGGCCAGTGGCTGTGTAACTCAAGGATGTTGTATCTTCTGACTACACCAGTGGTAAGAAACAAAGGGAAAAATAATAAGCTCAATGAGCCTGGCAAAAGAGCATGCAGTCAAATCACACTGTAGACTTGAGTCCATTTCCACACAGAAGCAGGAGGCCTAGGCTGGCTTTCCTTCTTTCTATCAACCAGTCCACATGCGTTGATTGTCCAGCAAGACATAATCGATAAAAATCAGGAATTATGTTGTTCAAACAGACAGCAAGTTGATAAATTTGCCAAGGAGCATAACCACAGCAACAGGACAAATTGCACTTCCGTCAATTATTCTTAAGGTTATCTATATTGACTTTAACCTCAATTTATTCTAATAATAAAATCCTTTTCTCAGAGGTTTTAATGAGACATTTATTACATAGATTCTCAGCATTTTCTTCTAGTGGTGAAAAGTTCATTTTAGAAATTCCCCTGTTTGTTTTGCTTTATTTGAATTTAATTTAATGTTTTTTAAAGGGTCACATTTATCAGAGCTACAGGTCACTGTAACTCCAACCAGTGTTACTGGCGAGGATACATGCTACTGAATGGATTGGGGTCTCACACATGTAAAGCATGTAGTATGCCCACTGAGAAATCTGCCTGGTCCCTTGTTAATCATCTTATCATATGAAAGAGACTTTAAGCATGTTGTTTTAGTAATTCCAGAATCTATTCAGCTGAAAAAAAGAAAATAGACAAAGAATTAGCACACTAGGTGCTTCTTTCTTTGTGCTTATCATATTAAATAGACATATACGGAAGGTCACTGGAACAGTTGATCAGGAAGGAAACAAAAGGTTTGTGTAATCATCAGTATTTTTATCCCTAGCTGTATCACTGTCACTGTATCTTATAATGTCTTCCGTTCTATCATCAATTTGCTTGGCCCCAGTCTATTAACATCTCCATATGTCCTGTCTCATGCTACTAGAGCCCAAGGCATCTGCTTGCTCCAGGAACATAAAGAGCCTCAATCACATTCAGAAGAGGTCTATAATTTGTTACTGGTATTTGGCATATCAAATATAACTGGGTAGCTTGCCGGCTCTGCCGTGCAGGTAACGCTCTCTTGTATCTCTAAATCCAGCATTTATTGGTGAACCACGAGGCTGCGCCTTGAGCAGGCACTGATAGACTGGTCTGCTGAGTGGAGGTCTGACAAGAGAGAAGTCGGATGTGGAAAATGGGGCCCTCATGGAGTAGGGGTCGTCACGCTTGTTGTAGGCTCTGCTGGGGTGGTGGGCCAGGGCTGGAACCCACCATCCCTCCCGGGCGCCTCGTGAGCGGCTCAAGGGAGGACCAGTAGCAGCTCTACTTATGTCTGCGAGTCTCTGGACACGGCATGCCTGAGACCACCTTACACCTCCATTTATCTTTTTAAAGTAAATTAAAAGGTATTTCATTAGAAAGCACATTTTCTTAAAAAATTAAAATAATAATGAAGAACAGCTTTTCTCATAGGTTAATACATGTTTTTATATGATCAAAAATTTTAGTACAACTCATGCCGCACAGAGACATCAATTTTACATCTACTACTTAGTTGTTGATTTTCTTTCAAAGTAAAATTTGCATTTACTTTCAAAATGTATTACATTTGTCATATATCTATGATTTTGGAAAACCAAAAGAATATCTTTCCTTCCAACGGTCATATCTCTTCTTACCACCACTCCAGTATTGGTTCATCTTTTTATTCTATCATGAATCCTTCTTAACTTACGGCACCAGAAAGCCTCCATTTCATTACAAGACCAAATAAATATTTAACTGCACTAATGACATTTTGTGAGGTGCTCATCCGGCCTATTAAAGTGATAAAAAAATGCAACATCTATCAGAACCTCTTTTTAAAAAATTGCTCTCAAAAGGTGTGCCTAAATATGTGAAAATACTTTTGCACTCTCAGGAATCAGAGGAGATGGAGTCCCATCAAATAAAACAAAATGGGCAGCTGTACCTGGCGTGCACAGACTTATAGCTTTGGTTCTAGCTCTCCTTTGCTACGATGGAATATATCCCTAAGTCATAGAATGAAAGTAACGGAGAAAGACAAGGACAATGGGAAGTATATCACATTGAGAAGGCAAAGATCCCATTGTGATAAAATTAATCTGAACATACAGACTTTGTGAAGGTTACTAAGTTCTACACTCTGTGTTTTGGAATGAAATACTGAAGTTCTATAAATAGCATAAATTTACTGAATTTATCCAGGGATTTTATAGCGGAGTTATTTTTTACAAACCTTTAAGAACTTTAAAACCATGTTTTTTTCCTTTAGCTTTGTTTTTCTTTGTATACCCAGTGGTGTTCTAAGTTAACTCTTTTTTTTTCTTTTTGGGTCATAACTTGGCCATGCTCAGGGTTGCTCACAGAGCATCTCAGGATCTCTGCACTCAGGAGTTACTCTAGTGGTATAGACCAGAGGACCATATGGGATACTGGAATCAAACCTGGAGTTGGCTGCATGCAGATGATGCCCTCTCCGCTGTACTACAAGTTCCTCCAAATTTACTCCTAGACCAATGCTTTGGAGCTTACTCCTCCTGGTCCTCAAAGAACTAAATGGTACTAGGGACTGAATCCCAATCAACTGTTTGTGGGAGCTAGTGTACTATCTCTTCAGTCCTAGAAAATAATTTATATTTTATATTAATAAACATTGAATATCCAAATTCTACCTCTCTGATGCTCAGTTTCTGTAGGTATAAAGCAGATATAACCATAACACTGGCATGAATTTTTGAAAGTCTGAAATATAAGATCTTACCTGAAGTAAGCATTAATTAAATGATAATTATGATATTTCATACATTTATAGTGTTATCATTTTAGGTTGTCTTAAATTCCCTAGAGCTGTCTCATGAGTACCGATAATGAAATTTGTATCTAGTAACTTTGTATTACTTACCTCTTCTGCAATATAGACACTATATCTATTAAAAATGATCAATGAATTAATACATTGCAGGACTGGAATGTAAATTCCAATTATTTTAATCATTTATTATTAATTGAATCATTTAGTGGGAAAATCACAAAAAAGAATTTCCCCATTTGATCAGGGAACACCAACAGTTTTAAAGAATCAAAATATAAATGTCTTGTATAAGGATTCTTATATAAGAATCAAAATGTAAATGTCTCTTAAAATATAAAAAAAATCAAAATATAAATAAAACTTGTATAGGAGAGAAATACTGAGAAAAGGTCTTCAGTGATGTCTCTTTATGTCTTCAGATAGTGAATATATGTCTGATTGTGAATTTTGTGGTTTCTTTGATAAACTCAAAGACTCCTCTCAGACTGGGATAAAGCAACATACAGTGCCTATTATTAGACCAGGTTACCATATTTAAGCATGTACTCCATACATTTGAACCTTCTCTTGATTCCAATGGATGTGTGTGTGTGTGTGTGTGTTTGAATTACTGTGTGTAGAAAACCTTTGTTAAGTAGGAAAAGATGATGAGGAGAGAGAGACAGATAAAAATCTTTCTTTTATTATCAAGGTCAAAATCCCGGAGAATAATTGTAAACTCATCCTAAAGACAGGTTTAACTTTGACTCACTTTACGAGGAATTTTTTAGTTAGAATCTAATAATTCTGTGTCTGCTGTATTAATTATTAAATTGAAAAACATAAGCACTCAAGAAATCTGATCTCAAACCATTCTTGTAAGAGCAGTATTGTTCTTCAGAGCATTTCCCATACAACAAAGTATGTTGCCACTTTGTGAAATGAATGTCTCTACTAAGCACAGAATTATGAGCAAAGCAATTTTAAGCAGTCTTTCAAAGTAAACTTACAGCAGATCTGTATATGAAGGTTGTTTTTTATTTAATACTATCATATTGTTTTCATTGGCATCTTATCTGGCAATGTTAATTTTATAGTTCTGCTGAATCTTAAAATCTAATATTGTAAGTAGATGAATAGGGGACTTATAGCATTTAAATGTCAGTTATTCTGTTTGGACTGCCTATAGAGTTTTTCCAGCTACCAGAACTAAAGGGCAAAGCAACAGTACCAAAGAAAACTGTGTTTGTTGTGACCAAAACCTGATTTATATTGGAAATGCAAATTTTGTGCCACTTAAAAGGTCATACAGAAGTAGATACAGCATGGATAAAGGAAGAAAGAGGCAGAATTATAAATACTATTGATGGGTCTTTAGTCCAGGTGTTTAGAGTTGTAGTTTGCAAAAGTATGTTTCATTGCCTCATATAACAACTGGCTTCAATCTGAATTGAGATGACAGCTTAGTAGAAAAAGATTGATCAGAAGCACAAGTTATCATAATTCTGACTCCTAAAGAGACTTTCTAAGGTCTCTAAATGACTCTGTATAGGGACAAGAACAAGGGTTTCTCTAATTCACTTCAAGGGTTTATCCATTGTAATTTTCTTTACCGTATGAGGTTGCTTTCAAGCTAAATAAGAAAGTAAATACAAAATGACTTAAAAAGCATTTGAAGGATATTCTTGAAATATCTCTGAATTATGTATCTCCCATCTTAATCTCAGAAGATGGGTCTTGTTACTAATGATAACCCATGTTCCCTTGGTTTGTAATCTAAATTCCAAATTAAAAAGAAAGACAATAACGGGTGGAGGGATGGGTGCTGGAACACTGTTTGGCAGAGACCAATTATGAACATCCCTGTAATTATATATCTCACATGGTATAACAAAAATTAAAAAAAGAAGATAGACACTAAAATCTATCAGAAAAGTAATGTAAGTAGTGATATTTTCTAAGGCAAATGGCATTCCCTGGTACAGGATCAAATATTTGTACAATTCAGCATTTGGTGGAAATTCAAAAATCATTCTGCAGCTCTTGCCTGACGTTTGTCTACCCTCCCTTGGAACTGTTTCCTAAGGCATGATTAACTCCTGTACTAATTTTCGATACTGGGTAATTAAAACTCTTTTCTTTATTTAGTGTTCCTGCAGCCAGGTGACTCCTGACAGGCACGGTACAGTTCAAACAACATAGTAAACCAGATGACCACTCATGCCATATTATGAGTTAGAGTTTCACCTTGTATTTTACTGAGAAAGCTGGTCCTCCATCGACAGTATACGGTCGCACGCAGATGACTTTTGGTTCTTGGGGACAGAGTTGTCTGCCCAGCTGACTCGCACAGCATCGTGGTAGAGCCACAGCCTGGACACCTACTGGTGGGAGCATAGAAGTGGAGACATCTGGGACCGAGGGTGGGAAATCATCAAGCAAGGATAATAATCAACTGGGTCAGTGGGATCTGGGTTAAGCAACCCATCAAATGAAACAAACAAATAAATATGTAAATAAAAAGAGTTGAAAAATAATCAGTGGTAGCACAATCACAATGAGTTAAATGCATGGCAATAATGATGAAAGGGAACACAAGAAGAACAGAAAGAATATAATTAATTCAATCGAAAACTCATTTGAAATAATTTCTCCATTATAAAAATTACTATTTCCTGTGAGTTAGATATTTTCTTTGGAGTGGTTTTATCAATTCAGCTGTCACCTCTAGTTAAGCATTCAAAAAGACTGCTTCTTCTTGGAAGATCCCATAAGGTTTCCTAAATACCTAGTGCAGAATTTATCAGTTATGTGACTACAGAAAGAGGCTTAAAAAGGGGGGTGTCGTTTTTTCTTCCTGTAAAGGAAATGGATGCTTCATTAACTGATATCTGCTTTATATGCATCTATTTTTTCTTCCACGTCCAATTTGATTGGGTTTCTCTAAAGTGCTTTCAGTGTTGGTTAGTCTCTACCGCACAAATGTTTAGGCAAAACAAATTATAGACTCAGGGGGCCCCAAGGTTCTCAACTATCTGTCTACAGCTGTCTGCACTAGACAGAGCTGCCATGCTCATGGCTTAGTGATGGTTTACTGATGTGCGCTTGAAGTGTGTAATGCATCCAAATCCTCCAGAGGTAATACCTATCTCTTTATACTTTGTGTTTGTTTGGGAGCCATTTTTAGCTAGGCTCAGGACTTACCCTGGCTCTGCACTCAGAGATCAGTCTTGGAGGGCTCAGGGAGGACCATATAGAGTGTTAGAGATTGAACCTGGGTTAGCAAGGAGTAAGGCAAGCACCCTACCCATTGGACTATGTCTCAGCTCTCACATTTTGACTTTTCAAAGGCATTTTTACATCTGCATTTCTTGCTGTAAAATTTTAATTTTGGTGAAAAGATTATCTCTCTGGGATGGAGAAACGGAAAGAACTACCTCCAGACTGATTGGTCACACAGACCTTGAGTCCTAACACCATCCAGACCTGCATAATGGTGTGTAAGTTTTCAGAAAAATTCTCTCAAAAGTTTTGCACTGCTTCTTATGCTGGGTTGTCAAAATCAGAGCAGCTTGTTTCCAGGCTTTGGCAACAGACCAGTTTTTGAGTCTTTTATATTCGACTTAAAATTGTACTTAGCAACCTTTATCTTTTAAATCATTTGCCTAATAAGAGACTGTCACTAATAAAAATAGGTCAGTTCTCAGGCTGAGTCTGTGGGGATGTTGAGGGAGATGGGACCTCTAACAGTGGACTTTCAGAAGCATCATCCACACGGAATTTATATATTTAAACAGCTGAGCTCCAAGTGTAGCAGCTGCTGGCTGGTTTTTTGATGATTGCTTCAGTTTGTCCACTGCATTTCAAATGCCCAGCCCCTACTCATCACTCTGTTTTCCAATGAATTATTTATTAGTTTACTGGACTGTGGTCTTTGGAGCAAAATATAAAATGTGAAAACAAACACAGAACCAAAGAAAAGAAAGAAAAGGAAAAATATAATGTTTAAAATTTAATGACAGAGCCCAGGCATCACACATTTCCTTTGATGGGTCCTTGCATTCAAGGCTCCTTTTTAAATCCAAATGGATTTATGAAATGATGAAGGGGGACTGAAGCCACCGCAGCCACCAGGAAGATCCCAACCCCATCAGGTGGCCAAGGTGCTTCCACCATGTACTTGAGTCTGCTTTAAGCTGACTTGACAAGAGAATGACACAAGTGTCCTCAACTAAGCGACAAAGACCTTTTTGGACCAATGTATATTGAGTGACCCTGAATAATGTGTCTTTGCTTTATTTTGTGGGGGAATCTCAGTTAGCTTTGTAGCCTTTTGAGGTACAATACATGGGGTTTAGAAAAAAGGAGTCATTTCACCTCAATAAATAGTGATATTCAATCTATTTCTGGATTTGAGAATATAATACTTTTCATGATTTACTGAGTTACTTAGCGTGTCCTTCAAATATAACTTTTTCCCCCAGAATTTGTCACTGTGTCCTAATATGCTATGGGATGAGTACTTATAGATGGACTAAATGTTTCAAACTGTCTACCCTTAACTATTTTAAGGAGTGTTTTTAGGTCTGATTTCTCATTCTTTTGCCACTTTCACGGAAATCACTGTCTGTATCACTGTCTTCCTGTTCATCATCGATTTGCTTGAGGGGCCCCAGTAACATCTCCATATGTCCTGTCTCATGCTAGTAGAGCCCAAGGGCATCTGTTTGCTCCAGGAACATAAAGAGCCTCAATCCATTCGGAATGAGGTCTATAATTGTTACTGGTATTTGGCATATCAAATACAACACGGGTAGCTTGCCAGGTTCTACCGTGAAAGATTTCACGGAAATCTTACATTAATTAAATTCAATATTAAAATTGTTTTCCTGGGTGCATGAGCCAATTTCAAGTACCAGTGATCTGCCATACTGAATAGTAAAATGACAGAACAACAATGCCCTGAGATGCAGGGCATCCTACTGTATAGTCATCACTGTTCTGAATGCACATATGCTTCATATATTAACTAGCTTTTCTCCAAGGACAGAAACTAAGTACCTGAGTTAACAACTTTCTTTTGTTGTTAAAATGTTTTTTACAGTTTTTAATTCTCTTGGGTGCCATATGTGCTATTGATTTTTACCGTTTTATTGAAAATAGTTAAATACATGCATATAGATACAAATAAGCAAACATAATTTTAAAACCCTGAAAAGAGGTCTTTTATTTCTCATAGATACTTTGCTAAGGGCCTATGAAGTCTCCGTTCAATCAGCATCTGAAAAGTAAGCTTTGTATTTGGAGTATACTTCATTGAGACATGGATCTAGCAACCCAAAAGAAATAAGAGCCAGAAACACACCTCCTTATTTCCTAGCCCTCACCCCTTCTCTACTGTTAAACTATCTTGTTCCTGCAACACTATAAAACAAAAAAGCTTTACAGCAGTGAAGCTCTTCAGCAGCCTTGACCTCAGGAAAGTCTCCGCCAGTTCTCAGACTGATTGGCTAAGAATGACATGAGACCCCTGAACACACCAACCCCTGGGCACCTGAATGTAGGAAGCACAGTCGCCTGATAGCTGCTGCAGCTATTGTCTTTGGTTTCATATTTGCTTTGTGCTCTCTCTTCCAATACTGCTCCTGGGAATAGCCCTTGGTCGCTCAGAGACAGAATCCTCTGTGCGGTACAATGACATATTTACTGAGAGAATTTCTGTCAGAACTGTAATATTTGATTCTGTTTATTTGAATTCATTTATTTGATTCCATTTATTTGATTCCATTTATTTTGTTCTCTATGATGTTTGGAAACACAATAAAATAAGTCTGCTAGATCCAGAAAGTCTTTGCTTTCCCTTGAATAGGGCTTTCATGATTTCTTCTCCAGCCCCTTTCTTCAATGAGAAAAATATTCAAGCAACTTCCAGCTTTTGGGATCATTTCATTTCTTAGATTCATCAGTATTAGTCAAACCATGAAAAGAAATCATGTCATGGCTCACTGGTATTTCAAATACAGCATTTGGGAATGCCATTCATTAGCAATTTGGATGGCAAAGGTAAATTAAAGGAAAAGCCACAGATAGTCTTTGATGCAATGGAGATTTTTTGTTTAATTTATCAAAAATGAATCTTTATAGTGGGTTTTAGTTTTGGGTAAGAAAATAAAACATGTTTCACTGGAGCAATAGTACAACAGGCAGGACATTTGCTCTGCATGTGGTCAACCTGGGTTTGATCCATGACACCCAGTCTAATCCTTTTAGTCTGTCAGGAGCGATTTCTTAGCACAGAGCCAGGAGTAATTTCTGAGCACTACCAGGTGTGACCCAAAAAACTAAAAAAGAAAAGGAAGGAGGAAGGAAGGAAGGAAGGAAGGAAGGAAGGAAGGAAGGAAGGAAGGAAGGAAGGAAGGAAGGAAGGAAGGAAGGAAGGAAGAAGGAAGGGAAGGAAGGAAGGAAGGAAGGAAGGAGGAAGGAAGGAAGGAAGGGAGAGGAAGGAAGGGAAGGAAGGAAGGAAAGGAGGAAGGAAGGGAAGGAAGGGAGGGGAGGAAGGGAAGGGAGGGAGGGAGGAGGGAGGGAGGGGGAAGGGAGGGAGGGAGGGAGGGAGGGGAGGGGGGGGGGGGGGGGGGAGGGGAGGGAGGGGGGGGGGAGGGGGGGGGGGGGGGGGGGGGGGGGGGGGGGGGGGGGGGGGGGATTAAGGCATCTAGAAGATCAACCATAGTATAATTCTAGGTGGTCTGATCATCAATGATGACCACATTGATGAGCAGCTGCTCATCTTCTTGTAACACAGGCAGGAAAAATGGAAACTTGTCCATAAAAATGTAGGCAGGCATCGACACAACCTAGACTCTGCAAGTTCCAACTCTCTGCAAGCTCTCAGAGAATCTTGCTGCTGGCAGAACAAGAGACTTAGGGAAGTGAAAATCCTTGGTACTGAACCCTCATACAGCTTCCATGCTGTGTGTCCATTTTCCTCATCTCTCTCTCTATACATTTGGACATAACCTATTTGATAGAAAACATTCTGAAGGTGAATATTTTTTTTTTTTCTGGAGACTTGAAAGCTTTTGAAAACATGATTAAAGAGAGATACTGTCCCCCTCACTCCCCGATCAAGGGAACAACTGTTAATTACTCCAAACTTTTGCATTTAAGATCCACAGGTTAAAAATTCAAGGAAATTCTAGAACAACTCTTTCTATGACAATTTCTAGTTGAAAACTCTAAAGTGAGAGTGTGCTTTGGAAGTCATCACATAATAAGGATGAATAACTTAACAACTAAAGCACTATTAAGGCAGACTAGGATTGGCGTTGTGGGGCTGGAGAGATATTGCTGAAAGTGTGGCGCTTACCCTCATGCGTCTGACCTGGATCTCTCCCTAACATGACATATGTTCCCCCATCTTCCCGCCAGTAATGATTCTCGAGTGCAGAGCTTGGAATAAGCCCTAAACATTTCTGGGTATGATCACAGAGAAACAAACAACAAATCAAACCCCCAAAATATGGTTTAGTAGATTTTAAAGACAATTGAACAAAAGCAGAAGTTCTAGGATCTCACTACTTATGTTCATACCTAGGCAACCAAAAATCACTTGATCACTTGACATCCCGTTATTTGTCGATTTACGGAGTGGGTGCCATATACATACAGTGTATTTTTCATCCAAAATACACTATACAATTTGGTGGTTGTTGGGGGAGGGGTTGGGCCCACACCTGGCAGTACTCAGCGATTTCTCCTGGCTTTCACTTGGAATTAATTCTAGTGATGCTCAGGGGACCACATGGGATGCTGTGCATTGAACTCTGGTTGGCCACATACAAGGAAAATGCCCCACCCGCTATACAATGTCTCCAGCTCATAATAAATTTTATATGGATAAACAGACACCACATAAGTTTCAAAATATGATGGCATATGCCTTGGAATTTATTTCCTTGTATTTTATTTGGCTTTCGAAGATTATTTCATTCTCATCGTAACTCAAGACTTGTCTGCTCTGTCACAGAGGATAAACTGTTTAACTTACCTGTGATCGATCTGGTAGTGGCACTCTCGTAAAGAGGAACTCCTTCTCCGCATTGTTAAAAGCTTTTAGGGAGATTACATAATGGGAACTTGACTCTGGAGAAAACAGAGAGAGTATGAACATGATGATTTGTTTAGTGCATCAAAATATTCAGGGTAAACATTTTCCAGAAATCAAGTTTAATATAATCTATTAAGTAAATGTTGTTTCAAAATGAGTGAGTTTGATTCGGGAAGATGACAGTGATATAAAAACAGTTTTTTTTATCTCCCTGAATCTCTATTTTGAAAGATACTGAATGATTAAACAGAAGCTTGAAAGCGTTTGGGCATTTACCACAAAACTAGATGAGGAGTTAGAGACTCCATCATAATACAAGTGGCTGTGGACAAATCACCAGCAGCCTTAGGGTCTGTTTGTCTTCTGCATCTGTGGAACAGAGAAAAATCATCTAATTCTACATCAACCATCAGAAAACTTAGCAAGTTATGGCAGAACAGTGTGACCTGCAAATTCTCCTTGCCTGGATGGTCTCAGAAATTACCAGAAACAAATTCGACTAAAAAAAAATACTAGAACAGTACAAAGGTGGAAATTTTCACAAAAGTGTGGGAGTCAGAGGCTAGGTAAGACAGAAAATGGAGCAGAGTGCTAACAACTGTCAAAAGTACTAATACCAACCTAGAACTGAGCATTAAATGCAGGCAAAAAAATACATGACAACTCTTTAATGTATGTTCTGTAATCCATAGTCTGGAAGGGAAGGAAAAAAGAAAGAGATAGAGAGAAAAGGGAAAGAAATAAAAACCTGCCATGGAGGGGGGGGGGGGGAGACCAGGGACGTTGGTGGTGGTAGATGGGCGCTGGTCGAGGGATGGGTGCTGGACACTGTATGACCAATACCCAAATATGAACATCTTTTGTAATTGTATATCTCACGGTGGTATAATAAAATACTTATAAAAATTACTAGGACAGTAGCCACAGAAACAAGGGGGCAAGAGGGAAAAGTGTTGAAGAGCATGTTTGCCACAGTAAACTGCTACAGTGGAAGTCAGGCTGGGCTGCTGGTTGGTTGGTTGGTTGGTGGTTGGTTGGTTGGGTTGGTTGGTTGGTTGGTTGGTTGGTTGGTTGGTTGGTTGGGTGGGTGGGTGGTTGATTAGTTGGTCGGTTGGTTGTTTTTCTTGTTTTTGAGCCACATGTGGCAGTGCTCAGGGCTTACTCCTGGCTCTGTGCTTAAAGATCACTCCTGGGTTCTGGGGTTCACATTGGGTGAAGGTTTGAACCATGGTCAGCTGCATACAAAGTGGAACTGCCCTGCTCGTTGTACTATTGCTTCAGCCCCAAGCCCACATTTCTTTAAAGGGCCTCGTTAGCAAACAATTTCACTTTGCAAACTACATTGCTATATTTTCATTGCCTCGTATTAATATGGGTGTGTTTCCACCTCGTGGGGCAAAAAATGTATACATGTCACATTTTCGTTCATGGAACCCAAATGAAAACAGGAAACAGACCAGTTTAGAACCGCAGACCACGATGTGATATGCATTGGTCTGAGAGCGATCAGGAGAGGGAGCTGTGTATGCTGAGAAAAGCTATTTGAACTTCTGGCAATGCAAGAAAATAATTCACATGAAAGCAAGTAACAACAATCTGTTGAGGTTAATATATTTTTATTTTGTTAATAAATGAAATAAGGGGCCGGCTGATAGCCCAGTGGGTAGGACGTTTGCCTTGCACGTGGCCGGCCTAGTTGGCCCGGGTTCAATTCCCGGCATCCCATATGGTCTCCTGAGCACCGCCAGGAGTAATTCCTGAGTGCAGAGCCAGGAGTAACCCCTGAGCATTGCCGGGTGTGACCCAAAAAAGCAAAAAAAAATAATAATAATAATAATAATAAATAAATAAAAAAAAAGAAATGAAATAAGGATAATATCATTCTTTAGAGACAGGTACACCAAAAAATGATACACAAGAGAAAATAAGCATAAATGCAATTTAACAGTACATAATAAGCTAACCAATATTAAGAAAATGAAATGAGAGCTATGCAAGTATAATATAAATCAGAATTATGGAGGCATAAGAAGGTGACATAATTCAAGAATACTTATATGTAGGTAAAACATTAACTTTAAAAAAAGGATAACTGGATGAAACTTAAGAGAAAATGAAAATAAACAAAAGAAAATTATGAGTAAAAAAAGAATTCAGAATAAAGGACAAGTACTAAAGAAGGGTCATCTATGAGACAAATTAATAGTTGCCCTTGAGGGACCAGAGTAATAGTCAGTGAGTAGGGTGTTTGCCTGGCATGCACTCCACCTGCCTTTATCATTGGCACTCCTTATGTTGTCCAGAACCACCAGGAGTAATCTGGTTAAGAGCCAGGAGTAAGTCCTGATCACTGAAGGGTGTGGTCAAAAACAAACAAACAAAAACAGTTGTCCTTGAGGAAGAAAAGCAAAGAAACAGAATAGAATACAACATAAAAATGTAATTCAAGATATTTTTGCTGACTTAGAAAAAGTTTTAGGCATCCACATAGAAAGACTTCATGGTTTTCTTATATGGTAGAAAATCAGGTAATTATCAGGCTTTTGGCAACGATGCTTTATATCAGAAGAAATTGGAGTGAATCTCATTCGAGATTCAAGGTAATAAAATGTGATTTTCAAGGGTTTTAGAGTCCACAAAACTTAACTTTAAATATAAAGAGCACAACTAAACTATTATTATCTTGGAAGCAATCAGGAAATATTGTTCCCTGATCCCAAGAACTACTAGAATATGAGCTTTGAACATGCAAAATGACCAAAGGAGAGATATCAATCTAATGACTAAAGTGCTGAATAACAAATGTAATACACTAAAGGTCAAGTCAGGGTTAAAGGGGGAAGATTTTAGTCTACAATGGTGAAATGTTCTAGACATTATAGCTAGATCACAATTATCAGATAAAATTAGGGAAGTGTCTGTTTAGTATTTAAAAAGCAAATATTTTAATATTAATCATGATATTATTATTATCATTATAAATGTAAGAATATGAGATGAAGCAAATAAATTACCATGATAGATTTGAATGATTAATTAATCCTTTATATTGTTGAGTCACATCTCACTTTCTATGGAAGGACAAACAGAAGTCATATAGTTTAAATAAAATATTGTATTCCTAAACTCATTTAAACTGTTTTGTCCACTGAAAAAATACATTTACAAATTATGAGTCAATAACAATAAGAATTCCTAGAATATAGAATGGGTTTTGAGAAAAATATTTTTGAGATTGTAATCCAACACCACAAAGGGCTTCTAAGAGAGATGATTAATTCCTGATCTGGGACAGGAAACAGGGATGTGTTTCACACCCAACAGTTGAGTATGAAATATCTTGACACAAGGAAGCAAGGCAGGACTAATAAAATTAAGTCAATGGATTCAAGAATCAACCTGAAGATTGGTTTTCACACAAGAAAGATGAAGATAATCCAGGCTTTGATGAAGAGTTATAATGAAATTGGAACTGACCAAAAATATGTGAGCGTGTCAATTTATTTTAGAGAAGTGTAAGAGGTGACTACTGAGGTTGAACAGAGAATCAAGTGAACATCCTGAAAATGGCAAATAATCAAATATTTTCATATCTTTCTTGAATAAACTCAACAATTCTGTAATCAAACTGAATTAAGAAGGGAAGAATTTTTCTTATACTATTGCCACTAATGAAGACAAAAAAGATAATAGTCCAAATCTGCCATTCCAAAGAAAAACATTCAGGACCTCTAAAATAAGGGAAACATACAAACATCATGTCCCTACTGAGAAAAACAAACAAAAACATGCTATTCTCCAGAGCATTACCCAAAGGGCTGAACCTACTTAGCCAGATTAAGTCTCTGGACTCTCAACTAATTTGCAGGAAACATAGAAAGAAACATGTTCAACTCCAACACATAATAACTCATTAAGCTTTACATCTATTGTACATGGTTTTCTACATCCAGGTTTTATTTTACAATAAAAAAGGCTTTTAAAATGAATTTATCTTCAGCAGTGTTTGAAAATTTATTACCAACATTTTTCTTCAGGAAACTTTTATGTGACCTATATATTAGTACCAAATGTAACTGACATTGCCAACCACAATGACACAAGGGCCATAAAATAGCAAGAAAAATAGAATTCAATTATATTTGATGTAGTTAAGAGTAAAATTCAAATATATTTGATGTAGTCAAAGGGCTTCTATTAAAAATATTGCTTTCTCTACAAGGGGGAATATTTATATATATTTAAATATCTCTCATTACACTAGATTATTGATAATCTTATAATATTCTTATTAATAAAAAACATAACCATAACATAACCAATAAGAACTTAATGTTTTGGAGCTCTAAGAGTATTTGTAATAGATGGGCTATTTATAGACAGGTTATAATCCAAATTAAGGTCAGCAAAAATAATCAAAAAGAATTAGGAAGTATAGTGTTCAGTGCAACATATGAACGAACATTGTATGAGTTCCAGAGGCCTAAAAAGTTAGTGGAAAATTGAGTGATTGAAATAGTCTAGGCAAGTATGAACATCTGGGTAGGATATGAGTACAAGGATCAAAGGAAGAAGCAAACATCCCAGGGAAAATATATAGGTGCTGAAAATATAATTAAGGGAAAATATAATTAAGAAGAAAAACTTTTCTGTTAGGAAAACCATATCCTTACAATAACTCCAAGAAGATTAATCTGACTTCAAATAAATACAATTATAATGTAAATATTTACATGTTTACATTACATTAAACCCTATAAAATCACTGACTGAAAGCAAGATTGCCGTAGTCTATATGAGAAAACAGGGCAAGGGAATGGACAGTAACATAGCTAAGGATCAAGCCACCATTGAGCCCAATGACGCTGTGTATGGAAGACAGCCAGCCCCACAGTTGTCGGATTTCCCCCAAATCCAGATTTTTATATGGCATCACCAAATTTTCCAATGTTGGCAAATTATTGTAATAAACCAAATAAATGTGTGTTGATGAAACAAAAGATCTCCTCTCTCTCTCTCTCTCTCTCTCTCTCTGTACTGAATCAAGACCTGTGACCTCTAGTGTAGAAGCTCAGATCACTATACATACACTTATGAATATGCACCTAGTCACATACAAATTGGTTGATGAAATCGGAACTCAGCCAAGATGGAATAGTGACCAATTAGAAACCATTGTCTGTGGTAGAGATAATAAAACCTGCACTTGGGGGTCTTTTCTGTTTAATGCCCCGCTGTAGGCTGGAATTTAGAGAGAAACAGGTCCGGGATACAGGCTCTGGGTTTCAGGTTAGGTTGACCATCTGGGCCAGGAAACTGAATTCCTGCCTGGCTTCTCTCTCCAGCTGCCTTTACAGAGTGTAAAGACACACTTTACACGGAGTCCATCACACTCTGCAAACGCCTCACTGCCACCAGGCTTCAGGAGTGCGCATTGTGTCTCATTTAAAGCACAAAATCAAGAAAGGAGAAGAAAAGAAACTTCCATTATCAGGTTCCTTTTCATGTGACTGGCTTGCCTCTTTTTCTCTCGTCTAAATGACTTGGTGTGGATCTTAATAGACGCTGCCTCCCCAGCAGCTTTTAACATTTCCATCTCTGCCCCTTCACAGAAGAGAGGTGATTCTCATTCCAGAACTGACTTGCTAATCCGCAGCAAGTCGCTATTATCTGGGTAATGGTGGTTTCTTCCACTGAAGTCCAGCAAGGGTAGGCTGATAGAATCCTGAGTTTTGTCATGAACAAAGGGTTATTTTACAAATTGGTTACAGAAATCACACCAGGAACTCTCACAAATTCTAACTATGTTGCATGCCTCCGAGGGTAGGATCATTCTTAAATTTAAATAACAAGAGGTAATGATTTAGCTCTGGAAAAATGTCAGATGTTTGATTTTCAATAGTTATAACTGGTTAAAAAGTATCCCAGACAGTTTTGTATCCTAATGATCCATCCACATCTCAATTTGAGATGTATCTTCTCTCTCTCTCTCTCTCTCTCTCTCTCTCTCTCTCTCTCTCTCTCTCTCTCTCTCTCTCTCTCTCTCTCTCTCTCTCTGTATATCACAGAGACTTAGGAATACTGGAAATCACTTGGCTACATTTGGTATATCCGTATGGTCAGTACCATTGGCTATTTGCTTTGACATTCTTTTTAATTGTGGTGGGAACATCTTGCTAGAGAGTGAATTGAGGGGGATGATGCTAAGTGAGCAGGGGAGGGTGGAAGGATTTCCCCACCCCAGTTCAATCATGTTATTTTCAATTGTAGCACTAGAGGGCAATGTGGAGCTATTTCCTGCACATGCTCAGAGCTCTTAAACGTAAAAAAAAAAAAAAATCTGTAAATCACAAAAGAATTGCTAGAATTGGTCCCTCTATAGAAGCATCAAATGAGTTAAACACATTTACTATTACCATAATGAATTCCAAATGAATTAATCATTAATTATGGTCAGACCTCATTGTTCAGGAACACACTTAATGACAATTGTAACAGTAAATTTATTTTTGATTTGCTGAAATGTTGCAGATATGTAGGTTTACATCTTTGTCAGTTGGCCCTGAAAAATAAGATAGAGTAGTGCTTTATTATATGAATCCTCTGAAGTTAAATTAAACTTAAATATAGATTTTTATGGTTAAATATTATCTTTAATTATGTTTATTTGAGGGATCCATAGATTACCTATCATTGGTTCGATTTTCATCTTTGCTGGGCCAACATTTCTTATAAAAATGTCATTGAGTGCCAGGGAACTGGCTCAAAGGGCCAATGTAGCATGCTGTGCACACAGGAGAAAGAGGTTCTCTTATGGCCACCACCTGGTCCTCAAGCACTGCCAAATAAGGCCCAACGAGCAAACTAACTCTCTCCCTCCCAAAATATCAGATATGGATAAAATAAGCTGAACAAACCCTTAACAACTCTGAATGACACCCAAAAGATGTCATCTATCCATAGATAGGTGTTCATTCCTAGTTAGTATCTTTATGATTATAGGGAAGATTAAGTAAATTGGGGTTATAAAACTCAAAAAGGGATGGGCCCAAAGCAGAATTTTCAGTTCTCTTGCCCAGGAACTTGGTAAATGAGAAAACCAATAATCCAGGAAGGATTTTCAGGCCTGCAGGTCAAAAGAAACTCTGGAGGGTGTGAGGGGTGGGGGGTTAGTCAAGGAAGGGGTGGGGCTGAACCAAAACCCAGAGATAGCTCCTTAGGGACAGACCAAGATGCCATCCTAGGTAACAAAGCCAGCAGAAGAAAGTCATCATTTTTAATTATCATTTGTGTGAATTTAATGCCAGTGGCATGTGCCAGATTTACAGCCCATAGCCTCTTTATTCATTACAGATTATGGACTTCACTCAGCAGTCTGGTCCGTGCCAAGTGTTTTTTCTGGGTCCGGTCTCATGTCCCTGCATCTTCGCCCTGTGGGCACTGCCAAGTTAATTAGAGTAAATTAGAGTGGTTGCTGTTTCCTAATGTAGACGCCTGCTCAGCACAGTGAGCTACCACAGGCACCAGAGCACAGGCCACAGGACTGTTGTCAGAAGGCAACTGTTACTGGCCCTGCTGCACCCACCACCTCTAAACCGTTTCATTAAGTGTAATGGGTAGGTAGCAAAAAATTGCTGGCTGCATTGATCCCCCTAAAAGGATGGGCGATTCGTAGCTGGGAATGACGCATTCTATAATACACTCGACATTCAGTTTATATCTTTTGTGAATTGAATTAATGGCTCATCTCACAAGCATCTACATGAATCACTCCTTCATTTCCAGGGACTCTGTCCAAAGGTCAGATGATAACATAATTTGCTCATTACTAGAGACTTCCAGTTACTGGCTATCTAGCTACTCTGTGTGAAGAAGGATTTGAAGTCTATAGAAAAAGAATTAAAGAAAAGATTCTTTAATCAAACGAGGTCTACTGCCAGGAAGAAAATTTGGTGCAGAGTTTTCAAGAAAAATCTCACCTCAGCAGATAGATGGTACTTAAACATTTGCTGAGTTAATGAATGAATGAAACATGGGAAGATTAAAGCACTCAGTGAAGGTGTAATAGCAAGACCCTAATCACTCTACATAGAAGTCAGATTTTTTTCAGCCCACTTTGAACATTGTGTGATCTGTAGGTCCATGAAGAGAGAGCACACAACACCCCTTAACTGTGGAGATCCACATTACATTCCTCAGCCACTGTGCGGTTCTCTACTCATCAACTATGAATTTCTCATCTTATGTACACCTTAATTTTCATTAGTAAAAGTTTAAGGAATTTGGAAGAAGTTTTTATCTGATCACTTGGTCACCTGACATCCCGTTATTCATAGATTTGCTCAAACAGGCGCCAGTAACATTTCCATTTGACCCTACTATTAAGGAAATAAACCTGATATTAATATCTGATCTAATATTAATGAAATTAATTCCTCGAAACTATGTGATCTAGGAATGATGAAAAGTTGTTGAAAATGAGTCTATTTCAGAGGCCATTGTAATATCTCCAGGACCAGAGGCCAGGGAGGGACAAGACTGAGTGAAACAGAAAAGAACTCAATTCAAAAGACAAGTATGAATAACAATGTGTTCCTATATTTGTAGGGGTGATAGTGGTTGTGAAAATGCAAAAGGCTGGGGCTCAGGGACTCCCTATGGAATGCCAGGGATTGAACCAAGTGGGCCATGCCAAGCAAATGTCCTACCCACTGTATTACTGCTCCAGCCTCCAGAAAGACCACGCTTTGGGTGCTGGAGCGATAGTCCAGTGGGTAGGGCGTTTGCCTTGCATGTAGTCCATCCGGGTTCGATCCCGGCATCCCATATGGTCCCTCACGTAGTGCCAGGAGTAATTCCTGCGCGCAGAGCCAGGATTAACCCCTGAGCATGGATGGGTGTGACCCAAAAAAAAAAAAAAAAAAAAAGAACGCTTTTAATCAGGATCTCAAACATGTGAAATAGAAGACAGGAAGGGGATAGTCATTCCAGGTTTAGGATCAAAGTCAAAATCCAATCGGGGTCTTTCAGCCAGATCCTGGGAGTGTGGGAGCTGCAGCCCTGCCCCAGCCAGGACTAGAGGGTTGGGGTTCTCTATGGGATGCTCTGCAGAGCCGTTTTCATCCACCGATTACAGCACAAATACCCCTGCCCGGCTTCTGTTGGCGGTGTGCCTTGGCAGAGAGCCTGGGAACCGCAGTTGTGTCCTATAATGGAGCACTTTATGAAGAGGTTCTTCAGTCACGATTTCCATCAGAAATTACCCGAGATGACGTAAGCAAAGGTAATGACGTCCCACTTTCAGTACAGCCGCCGGCACCCCCCACACCCCCTGAAGAAAATAAACTGAATTAAAGACGAGGTAGAAAGAGCTTGTAACCACTTAAGGAGTCCGTTGCTTAGAAATCCAAATATCATCTTTTAGTTAATTCAGTCAAACTAATTATTCTTTGAACTAAAAGATCAGTCAGACTCTCTGGCTGAAGGAAAATATGTGTTCGAGGGTGAAGAGAAAGAGGAGACACACTTTTCCCCTTTGATCATTTCGTTCCATTCTTTGTCTCTCCTATTGCCTTTCTCTCCTCTCTCTGGAATTCCTGAGCCTATTTTCTTTTTTGAAATCTAATCACTGTGAATCACCAAGTTCCTCATGGCTCAGTTTCGGGTTATAATGTTTGAACACCAAGCCGGTGTCTGTGTCACTCCCTCCTCCAGAGACCCTCGGCTTCTCTCGCACCCTGAGCCTTCTCCACAGCGGCCACGTTTTCTGTCCTTGAGGCACTGTGGTTTGCAGTTTCTGCAGTGTTACTGAAAGGGGGTCGTGAGCATCACTTGCCCTCCTTTTGGCACCCTAGCCTCCTTCTGACTGACCACTTCTTCCTTCTGTCATTGTCCTGGAGGTCCCTTCCCTGACCAATCCATGGTGGAAATTTTCTCACTCTCCTGACTCATTCCTTTGAGTTTCTAGGAGAGAGTAAGGAACCAGGAAATACAAAACTGAACTTGAAGACAGACAGAGAAAGAACGATGATAGGTGTGCAAAGAGAAGGGAGCAGAAACTCAGATAAGGACCAGGGTCCTTGATCAAGAGCTCTTGCTGCCCCAGGTGCTGACCTGGCCTTGCTTTATCTCACTCCTCTTCAAGGAAGCTGGAAAAGGTGACTGACTACAGTCACTGTTCCCATTCCAGAGCTGAGAAATGCTGACTTCAAGGCGTAGCAGCGGCCACTGAGCTCATTAAACAGCAGTGCTGGGAAGCAAAGCTGTGAGCACAAGGCCGGGAAAGCTGGTCTGGGTGAGAGTTCCCTGATGGCTGCCCCCCCGCTGTGAGCTGGAACGCAGCGATGAAACAGAACTAATAAACTGGCTCCTTCGCTTCACTTTAAGCAGAAGTAGATTATTTCATTTTTGTAACACATATGAACATCATATAAACACCATCTAATTATCTCCTAACCTTACGGTAACTTTGTATATGTCAAGGGTTTATTATTTGATGCTTTGGTTCTGCCTTTTACTCAGTGTGTGTGTGTGTGTGTGTGTGTGTGTGTGTGTGTGTGTGTGTGAGCATCAGAGCTGCCTGCCCAGTGGCTCAGCTTTTAAATGCACTCAAGTTTCTGTCCATATCTGGGAAATGCCCATTGTTAACTGCTGACTTTTAATTGTGCCAAGTTGATGGCAGTCACAGTCAGAGCCTGTGGACATATATGTGCTTCCGTATGGCATAGAGACTGCATACATATATGTGCTTCCCTAGGGAATAGTCTACAGACATATATGCTTCCTTACGGCATAGAACCTGTTTACATATATGCCTCCATACAGCATAGAGCCTGCATACATATATGTGCTTCCATATGGCATAGAGACTGCATATATATATGCACTTCCATATAGCATAGAGACTTCATACATATGTGCTTCTATAAGTCATAGAGCCTGCGGACATATATGTGCTTCCATACAGAGAATGCATACATATATGTGCTTCCATGTGGCATAGAGCCTGCATATATATATGTGCTTCCATATGGCATAGTGCCTGCATTCATATATGTGCTTCCATATAGAGACTGCATACATATATGTGCTTCCATTAGTCATAGAGCCTGTGAACATATATGTGCTTCCATATGGCATAGAGCCTGTGGACATATATGTGCCTCCATTTTGTAAATACTGTTGCTTTTTGCCCTTTTTTCCCACTTCACTTGTTGGATGAATCCTTTTAAAGAATCCACTAAAGAGCAGGGTGGAGGGGATCAGGGTACTTGAGTGATGTAAAGAATTGGTAGGACAAAACCCCCAAAGCACAGAGTCAACAACACTCACAACAAAAGCTCCAAACATTAGCAACCAAAATTAAAAGTGTGTCTGTCAAGGTGGCAGGAAGAGGCGGAGGTGGAATGAGGTGGGAGGGAACCTGGGAAGCTGGTAGAGGAAAGAAGACAATGGTATGGGATTGGTGCTGGAATAATGTCTAAAACCCAACTATGAATAACTTTGTAAGTTGTGGTGCCTTAATTTATAAAAGTGAAAGATAAGCATAACCCGATGCTAGAGTGATAGTACAACAGGGAGCATGCTTGCCTTGTATGGGGCCAACCCAGGTTTAATCCCTGGCATTCCATAGGGTTCCCTGAGCACTGCCAGAAATAATTTCTGAGCACAGAGTCAGGATTAACCCTTGACCATCACTGGGTGTGGCACCCAAAACAAAACAATGATAATAAAAACAAAAACTCCCTTAACCCCCTAAATGCTATAAATGAGCATTGTCCAATAGACTTTATGATGATTTAAATAAGCCATATTTATGTTACCCACCATGGGAGTTAATGGCCATTTGACTATGGGGGCAGAGCACTTGAGATGCAAATAGAGTGGCTTTCATTTCTGATTGTTTTCATGTTGTTGGTTTTAATTAATTTAAGTTATTAAAGGCGCATTTGGACAGTGGGTTGTATGTTGGACAGTGCCATTCTCTGTTTACCTTCTCTCCCATGGTGTTGCCATGAGTTACTAAGGCGCTTGAGGACAAAGCCAAGGGCAGATGGAGCAGATTCAGTGTGAGAGTTAATGCTGCTATTTTCTCTTCAAATGTGAAATAACTTGCTGCATATTTAGGCCATGATTTTTATATCTTGGGTCAAACTTTAATAAGCTGTATACATATATATCACATGAAAATAGCAAAAATAAAGCATTTACTTGTCTTTTGTTTAACTTTTCTATATACACCTGTATTTTTATCTTTTGTGACAAGATTTTTCAACTAATAAACTTTTGAGTATTCAT